>JAYMTF010001916.1:0-20615 GCA_036897485.1 Pelargonium nanum | reverse complement strand
ATATATATATATTTCCACAACCTTCCTTCCATGACTGTAAAGATTTTCAACATTCCTTTCCTTGGCCCATGATTGATGGATCTTCCTATCTCTCCCACCAAATCAGAAAATAACCAATTAAGTAAAATTAAAATACAAATATAATGCACTTTATTTAATATGTTTTTCATTTTGTAATATGTTTTTCATTTTGGTTCTAAAAGGGATTCTCTGGTGCAATATTTGTAGGCCAACCAAATCTTGTGATCTGTGAGCCACTCCCATGTGAAAGCATTTACTATACTCTAGCACATTGTCATTGGCCACCACACTTCCTCTATTCACCAAAATTACCATTTTTATGAAAAAAATAGTTCCATAAACAATTAATCTCAACACCATTTTCCCTTTAAAAAAAAATCTCAACACTATTTTTCAATAAACAAAATTGCTCTGCAGCTGTATATTATGGTAATTGTATCAAATTTTTATAATTTTTTTAATATAATGTTATACCTTTTATATTCACCTGGTCAAATGTAAAGATTGCATTTTTAAAAAATATATTTTTGTAGTAAGTAAAAATTGACTCAAGTATTTTTGAATAAGCTTTAATATATATTTAAAAAAAGGCATAATACTATGATCTAATGTATTTGATTGGATTTTAATGCATTTAATATAAACAATTGAAAAGAACATGGGATCTGTGGTTTCAAGTTTCAACCAACATGACCATATGAGGGAACATTGTAGTCCATGGTCATATGAGTATAATTGTCTTTTTTGTATTTATTTAAATTAAGTCATATATTGAGGGTGTTATTTTTGAGTTCTTTTAGTAATGACCATAATGGCTCTTGAATTAAGAATAGTTGGAGTGAGTCCAACATCAACAAAATATTTCAAAAGATGGATGTGATGAAACCAATAAAATATTTCATATATACATCTTTTGTTTTGGTAAGTAACATTGATTTTTATTTTTTGGTTGTGAGCTTGGAGTCTATTTTAAGGTGAAAGAAAAAAAGATTCTTTGTTGCCGATTGGAGAAGTCACCAAATTAAAGGCAAGGCAACAAATGACATCTGAGCTCTCTTTTGGGAGTGTCCATAGAACAATGATGTGAAGCTTTTAACACTGACACATATATTTGATGCTTACTTGTTCATTAAATATTGAAAATAACTACCAAACAATATTTTAGACAGTGATTGTGCACCATCTTCCAGGTTGTGTGTGATTATTGCTATAATAATACCAAACTTGCAATTGGTATATTTGGCTTTGTTCTTGCTTACGATTTATTAATATGTTCGATGTTATGAACCGTAAAACAAGCAAGTGAGTGAAAGCTCATGAAGTGAAGCTTATTTTAATGTAAAATGGCAGCATCATATTCATGTGTATGTGCGATGGTTTCCACAAAGAGATCGAAAACAAAGATAAACCAAAAACGGAAGTGAAGTAAAGTGGAGGATCTATACATAGAAATGGTAAAGAAGCCACCCACAAGAAACACATTGCAGACTAATAAAAATGCAACCTATGGCTCTGGTGACAATAAACTATTCTTTTGAATTTTTTTTGAAAGATAAAAACTTTAACTTACTCGTAAACTTTTATATTTGATCTTAATTTGAATATTCCGTTTTCGAACTTTTCGTATTTAAACGCAGCAGCTAAATCGCTCATCATCTATCATGGAAAACCACTAACGTCAGAACCAACAACGTGTGATCAGATCGCCACCACAATCTCAACTAGCTGGAACAAAGTTCTACTGATACGAAACAAGCCAATCTCTTCAAGAAAAATATGTTGGAGGTGAAGTAGAAGATCATAAATTCATGGTGAAGTTTACCACATCAGTGTTTTTAACGATAAATATAATAGAGACTAACGACGTGTCAAAATACAAAGTTAAATAACTATTTTGGAGTAAACAAAGTTCAATAACAAAATAAACTTCACATTTACAAGTTCATAAACTAAATTGAGTTTTTTCTTTTAAGAATTTTTTTTAAAAGAGTTGATTAATGTTGATCATTATTTTTATATCTATGTGTGTTTTAACAATGAAATTATTTTGGATGGTGACAATCAACATCTCACATCTAGTTTCCAGAACTACTAATTAGTGACTTGTGGTCTATATGGCCAACCTATTTCATCATTCATCTTTACTCTCACGTTAGGACGAAATTAATAATTGCTCTGCTAATCAAAACTATGATAATTGAAGTGCTTAATATTCGTGGGTGACTCAATAAGATTTTGTTTTTGCAAAAATCATATTTCAATAACAAAAAATTTGGGAATAAACTTTATGATTCAGAGCAAAAATAAAATTATATTAAAAAATTGAGAAGAGATAGGATTTGATAAGCTTCATGTGTTTGAGATGCGTCTACTGCATTATTGCTTATGTATCTGTCGGCAACGTTTGGAACCAAAATATGTAAGCCACCACACAACCACAACCTCCTTCCATTTTCAAACAAAGCTTGTAACAAATATATTTTTTGTTTAATTTTAATCTCTTCTGTATCAATTTTGAACTAAATTACTCTCAATTCTCAATTACAAACAATCATGATGATTGTCTTGGAGCAAAATAGATACTAAAAGCTCCTTAAAAAATAAGAATTATATCAATAATATTAAATTTGAACAAAAATAAGCGCATAACTCTCATTAAATATCACATACTAATTGTTAGAGGGTCAGCTCAATAAAAAATTCAAAATAAATTCTTCAAAAAAAAAAACTTTAATATAATACTTTAACACGCCCTCATTTTCGTTATAACTTTGTGGGTGGATCGATAATAGATAGTAAAGAACTCATTTTGTCAATATTCTCATGTCAACTTTGAATTTTTAGGTACCAAAATGTAATGTGAATCAATTTATATATACACATGAAAATATGGCTACCAAACATTAATAGTGAGTGCAATAGCAAATAACTTGACATTAATTAGATATCCTCTTATTTGGAAGAGTGACCGATTTGTGTTGAAAACTTCCAAGTTGTTTTCTATGGTCCTAATGATATTGTTGTTATCATAAATCTATTTTAGTATACTACGTACTAAAATTTAATTCAACCTGAATTTCTTTTATTTATATATCTATAAGGAAATGAATGAGTACAATTTTAATAGATGTGTGAGAAGTTATTTATTAAATAATATCAGCGCTATATAAAGATAATATAGTTGCACAGGAGTGAGACATATTATAAAATTAAACTTTCTTGAAATGTTGATTATAAACATAGTATGTGAAATAAATAAAAGATGTGACAATTTCAACGTGCAGTCCAACAATACTTTCTTAGCTATCAAGATAAGGCTCATTGATTAAGTTTCAACTAGAATGCTAATTACACGTTAATAGGATAGGCCAAGTGAATGATATTCAACCAAGAAAAAGAAATGGCAGATCAAGGAAGGAAGTTGAGCTGACAATTCCTTTTGGGTTGAACTTCGTTTATATTTGCATGATTCAACACGAACACGGTATTATTATAAACATTAAACACGAACACGAAAAATAAATAAGATGTATTGACACAACACAATAAGACTGATACGAACACAACCCAACATATTTTACTTGATAGAATCAACGCAATTGACATCATGATACTATTCAACACGTTTAACACGTTATTATAATTAGTTTATAATTATACCCTCAGTGTTTGAGTTGGGTGTATTCAACAAGAAGTGTGTGTTTTGAAGGTGCATCACGATTGTAATGTACAAATTCAAATACGCTAATTTCGAATTGTGTGTCGTGTCACGGCATGAAATGCCACCTTCATAAGGAAGCCTAATAAACTGAAGACTGTCAACATCTTTGAAAGGGCCCCAAAATACGGGCCCACCAGACCATAACTTTGAGAAGCCATGGTGGCCCACTGGACTTTTGATGGTTAGTTGTTTGATTCCTGAGCCTTTAATTGTGGGTGTCAAGACTCAACTCGTCAACCACGCCCTACAATTACAAATACTCTTCTCCTATTTCCACCTAACTATTTTAAAAATATATATCCTCCTAAATAAGCCTCCATTATCGACTTTTGTAATTTGTTTGTTCTGCACAGAGCTAGATCTTCACTCACAAATTGTTAACACAAATTGTTAATACTAATTTCTAAAGAATTAATCTGATTGGAGTGATAAAAGTTGTCATTTGCTAGAATAGGGATTACAAATTGGATAAGATTAAACTAATTATTGGAATTCTCAAAGCCATACATTCTTGAAGGCCATAATTTTGTAGGTGTTGACATAGCTAAGTTCACTAGAAATAATCTTCATAAAGAATTGATCTACATGCAGCATGCAACACTGTGGTATTGAATTTATTTTATGAATATTGTAAATTACAACACTGTTCCATTGATTTTACCAGAATACACAAGTCCTACATTTTTATCATATTCTCCTTCAGAGAAGACATCTGCAAAACAACCTCTGCCACCAATGATTGAAGCAAAAACACCATCAAATTAATCCACAAATAAACATCATACACAAACAAAAACCCAAGAAAATATAAAACTAACGGTTAAACATCTCCCTCAGCACAAGAAACCCACTTTCCCAAATCCTAATCTAAGCCCTAATCTCCTAAAATTCCCAACATCACAGTCAATTTAAAAAATAAATAAAAAGTTGAGAATTTTCCAATCAATCTCCATAGCTCCTTCTAACAAGCAAAAAATATCCCAAAACAGCACAAATCGCAGCCACAAAATTGCCTTCCCTCAACAAAATCTTGAACACAAACCCAACAATCTCTCTAGTGATCTTCCTGCCCTCAACCACCAGAGCCTTCTTGGGCTTCCCGAAGAAAGCCAGCATCACCACCACCGTGATCCACGTCACCAGCGTCGCCGGCAGCACCACCGCCAGCGCCGCAACCATGGAGACCAGCCCAAAAACCGCGCCGAGAAGCACGGAGGCGTAAATCGCCGGCCACCCGTACGAAGGCGATGAAGAATTAGGAGCAGGCAATTGGGCTTGAAGCTTGTACCAAGAGAGAATGGAGCTGAGGAGGTTCCAAGAAGAGGACAAGATGATGGCGTAGACGAGGACGAAGAGACAGACCCAAGTCCTCCTCTTGCTCATGATTCTCAGAAGCAACTTGTATGATGATGGGGTGGTTCCGTTTTCTTCAAACATGGTGGAATCTGCCATTGGAGAGCAGCTTCGTTTGTTTTGATTTCTCTGTAAAAAAAAAGGTTGTTGTTTTAGGAGTTAACTTAAGGTGGAGTTTTGTGTTTTTTTCTTTTTTTGGTGAAAATATTATTTTGGTAGCCTTCCACTCACTCTCTCGGAAGCCATCAGCAATATATTAACCAGAATAGATATTATCAGACATGATGTGGCTTTCACGCGTTTTCGCGCGTGGTTCACTGTTTACTACTATTCAATACAAACATCTATGATTATAGGTCGTGGATTGATTATACTAGTTAGCTGTCTTAAGTAATTGTTTAGGAGCACATTAATTAAGTTATTAAAGATTAAAAGCCATGTTAATTTGTATGTTAGACTAAAATACTAGGGGTTTTAAGGGTTTCGAAAATGGGTTCTCTAGGTTAACGAGCTATTGTCATGTTGGCAAACATTTATGTTATTTTTTTGTTGTTATAGATTTGTGTCAGTTTTCTTTGGAGATATTTTATGGGATGGTGTTGGCTTAGTGATCAACGTTTATGAGAAGGAGGGGCAGAAGTCAGTTGTGTCAAGGCGTTGTTGATCATGATACATTTAAATAGGTTGTGGACTCAGAGTTTCAAGAGGATGAGGTCAAGTCTAATGCACTATAAATTGATCTAGCTTTGCAGATTGGATGAGATCAATGCGCTCGGTGTGATTAAGTGTGCATGTGTAAAAGAGTTTTAGGTGGAAGAAACAACAGTCATCCAAGAGAAGAATTAGAATCAAATAGTGTTAGAGAGTGACATACTACAACAAGTTCAAGTCAAATTATAAGATTTTACGTGGTCTTGTGAATTTTGATACAGTTAACCTTTCCTAATATTTTGGTAGTTGTGTACGCGCTAGGCAAGGAGAGTGGCGAGGGTGGTGATGTTGTTGAGGTTGGATCTATATGAATATATAAGTAAGCCCATGCTTTACGGTTGTTGTCCAAGTTTGGTTCCTTTGTTATGTTGGGCTTTAGCTTTACAGCTTTGGTTTGAGTAATGAAAAATCATAATCAAAAGCACATTCATTGGTTTGGTGCCATTCTTTTAACCTCTTTCCAGATTCTCCTCTCTCTATGTTTATTGACTTGTTTCTTTACATTTCAATTTGGTTTCCCAATTCCATTTCTTTTTAGGCAGTTTTGGCCTCATCTCACTAAAGTTTTATATGCTTGCATTACAAGTGGTCCAATATAAAATTTTCACATGTGCATCAAACACTAATAACTATATCACACTATATAATATTTTAAAAAATAGAGTTAACTCTTCTTGTTTTTATCTTTTTCATAAATGTGACCATAGTTATGTAATTAGGCATATAGAGTTGGCTACCTAATTGTACAACTTATAGCACAAGGACCATTTAGGTTGCAAGAGTAGACTAGTACAATAAGGGATGGGTTCAATTCAAATAAGTTGTCTTTTTAGATGATTTGGCCTAATGTTCCAAGTCTAAAACCACCCCATTTGGTTGGTTACATATTCAATTCCCAATTGGATGCATCTTTTCTATAATATATATAGCTTGAAACAACTAGTTGAAGTGGAAAGTTCAGTATAGTTAGTGGTGGACTTGTCCAACCAAACCAAGGTTTTATTTTTTTCTTCCAAAGAAATGAGAACTTATACACTATCAATCCTCCTTTTTAACCCAATATATCCACAAAGACCATACTGATTTGAACCAAGTCAAATATTGGGCTCATTCTTTATGGCCCTAGATTGGAATCACAACATCAAAAGACAATGAATGGCTCAATCACAAAGCCCACCACATTAATGTGATCTACAAACAGAGACAAAATGCTCACTCAAGCACATGATGACTTTTCAACTCAACATACCCAACAACTACTCCATAATAGACCTCACTTATGCCTCAGGTTACACATGGTTTCAAGATGTTTATTTATAAATTATTGCACCAATAGACCACTCAGTCAGGATGGCCGAGTGGTCTAAGGCGCCAGACTCAAGTTCTGGTCCTCTAACGAGGGCGTGGGTTCAAATCCCACTTCTGACATTTTTTTCATCATTTTGATTTTTGACTGTTTTTGCTTCAATTTTTAAGGCTTCAAGTGTTGAAGGTCTCATGCCTCAAGGGCTTGGTTTCAACGTGAAGAGCACAAAAGCAGTTAAGAGAGCTATGTATTCATTGCCAAATCAAGGACACTTCAACATTTACAGCAAGTTCACTCTGCAACATCATAATGGACAAAGCATATATGTATGTACATACTAATCCCATTGTGTCTCAGTAGCAATTCACCTATTTCAGCACCAAATTAATCCCATAACCTTCAATCATACTTCTCTCCCCATGAATGCAGTAGAAAAAACACCCATGACAGTGCCAAAGCACAATCCCCTACAACTTGCCTAGGCCAGGCCCAAGCAAGATCCTCAAGCTTTCTCTCAAAACACACCCTCCAAACAGCCATTGCAACATGAACAACAACACAACCCTTTGCAAAGAAGCTCTGAAACTCTCTGTCCTTCACAAATGCCACCATGAACAGCAACAGCCCAATCACAAACAGAAGCAAACCCGCAAACGAATTGGAGATCTCGATTAACAAATCATCGTGCGGGGTTGATCCAGACAGTTTCATAGCTGTTTCAGTGCCATGCCCCAACACAGAGATCTCTTTAAGACAAAACATTATCAATGAACCACATGTTACAGTCACCAAAGAATGCAGAATGCATATAACAGAGAACATAGTGAGCTCCATCAATTCAAGATCCTGAGTCCAGCCACAAAATAACCAAAATCAGGATTAATTAACCCCAAAACCCATATTATCAACTATGAACAGTGAAGAACAAACCCTATTGCAAATTAAAACTAAGAATTCCCAGAAACCCAGATAAACCCTTATCAGAGAGACCACAGAGACGCAACAATTTGCAATTTTAATCACAACCCAGATACGAATTTGATTAGAATTGAAGAACCCATATCGGATTTGAATAGGAAACTCACCTGAACAGAGGATTTGGCACGTTGCTGGAATGGTGAAAAGAGCCCGAATCGGATGATTTTAAAGAAAAGTGGAACATGGAGATTGGAACAAACGTGTGCTTGGTAGTTTCGAGGGAGAGAATCTGATCTGGAATTGGGATTGGAGATGTAAGGAGACAGAGAGGCCTTAGTTCAGAGGAAGTCACAGTGACAGTTGGAGGTTTATGGAGATGTGTGCCCGACGGTTGGGTTTGGCGGGTTTATTCCCTATTTTTAAATTTTCCGGGAAACTTTTTCACAATACATGTGAATTGTGAACTGTGATGAACCAAAAATACTATTATTAGCCTTTTCAATTTGTTTTCTTTTTCTTGTTTTATAGACTATTCTCTCACAGCAAAAAAAATCTGGAGATATTTTGGAGATTCTTTTATGAGTTACGTAGATAAACCATAAACGTACAAGAGTATTAATTATTAGTAATTTTCCCCTTTAATGAAATTTATTAATTTAATAAGGTGTGATTTTATAATAAATTGTGCTAAACTCTTGAATAACATGCAATATGAGGGTTTTATTTGTTAACATTAAATTAATCTCAAACTATATGTGGTCCTTTTCATTTAGTTGTTCAATCTATTCTTTTAGCAATGTGGACCAATGACTGGAAACATAATCAATTATATTTGTATTTTATGTCGACTACAAGTTTCTTCTCTTATCCAAAACCCATATGAAAAGAAATATATATCAAATCTCAATTAATTAATTTAACAATACAAGTTTGTTATAAAAAAAAAAAAAAACTACACAAGTATTTTTTTCTATTCAACAAAATTAAACTAATTATGCATGGTAAAAAATAGGTCAAATTAGTTTTTCTATTCTAAAAAGAATCAAATTTATACCAGGTTAAACTCAACTAAAATCATCATTATCTAGTGCAGTTAACCCTTTTTGTTGATGTTCATTTTCAAAAAAAGATAGAAACCCTCTTTGTTGTTGTTGAATGAATTAATTTGAAATCAAAATTTAATGTTACTACCAAGTAAAATTTTCACTTGCTATATTATTTTATATATATATTTTTTCATTCTTTCTTGGTAATGTACAATTTGAGGCCACAAGATTGTGCACATTTAAAAAAAACTTAGGGACGAAGTGGAATTTGCTTCTTCTCAAACTTAATCTCGAACCTTCCAATAACAAGCCCATCAACTTTGCACACATTTTCTCTATATAAAAAAAACTCTCTCCAAATCCTCACACAAAATTCCAAAACCTCCATAGTTATTTTAATTTTAAGCTTGAAGAAGTAGTAATTTGTTGAGAAAAACTTATGTCAACTCGTTACGAATCTCATCACAACACATTGTTAAGGTATTTGTGAGTTCTCTTTCGTCTACAAAGTTAGTGTTTGAGAAATTTTCAATTTCTAAGTGGTCAAGTGAGAAGTACTTGGTAGATAGTGATTGAATTTTAGTTGGTTTATGAAATTAGTGTGAAGAAACTGTTTTATGTAAGTTTGGGGGAGAATTTGTGCGTGCATGTGGGTTTTATTAAGATTGAATTTGACGTCTTGTGTGCATATAGTTCAGGTTTCAGGGCTGAATTTTGGAAGATTGATTGTTGAAATTGTTAGAGGTTTAAGCTAGGTTTTGGATTTGTGTTTCTATTGTGAAACTGAATTGGGTTGTTGGGGACTACTTTTGGTCGAATAACATACATCTAATCATCTCTAACCTTTTGTTTTTTGAATATTTTATTTTATATTATATATGAGTTAAATTAATTTTAATTAGGGAAATATGTCGGCATAACTATTTCGATTGATAGTTTTTTTTTAAGGAAAATTCGATTGATAGTTAAATGATTGGTTTCCATATTTTATCATTTGGTCAATTACTCCTACAGCATTATAGAAGTAGTATTTTTTACAGAAAAAAGAGAGCATAAATTTTGGCCGATATGTATGTCAAGAAAATTGAATAACAATAATTCAATTGTATAAAAGTCAAACTCCATTAAATAATTCAACCAATCCCTTCAATTGCTTTGATTGTTGGATCCTTCAACTAAGTCATTGAAACATGATTCCAATTTGACATCTATTTTCCCGAATAATTTAGCTAAGAATATACGTGTGTATGCGTACACTAATTGCACAAATATTATTCCTTGTCCGATCCCTATTATCTCTTTAAGCGGGAATTCCCGCTCCAAACGTGGCGGAGATTTACGGGTTACGGGTCTATTCGCTTCATGATCATTTCTAATGGGTATTTGATCAAAAAAGAGATGGGGCGAGAATTATTCTCTGACGGATAATTGAGAAAGAAAATAAATACAAGGATGGGGAGTTGGGGGCGGAAAATGCAAAACCTGTACATGCGTCCTTCCAGACATCCAAGTATTTAGCTCCCTCAACATTGGATACAACTACAAAAAATGTAGTGGGTTTAATTTGAATTCATTGACGACTGCACTAACACTATATTCCTTTAGGAAACCAACTACTAAAGTTAATTTTCACTGAATTCTATTGTAAAGAGCAAACACATAAATGAGAGGACACATTTCTTACCTAAATTTCTCTTGTATACTTTAATACATATATAGTCTAACCCAAAAAAAAAAAAGAAAATACCGCGTACTGCCTTAACTCATATCTTGATATTAAAAGCCATATTTTATTTAAATTCTCACGCTATTGACTATCAAAGCGCGCAATGTCATATTTACATACGAATGAGATCAAAGCTGAAATGAAAACTCAATCTCTTTGTTTAGTTTTTTCTATCTAGTCAACTTAAGTTTACCGCTCTATTTGAGTTTCTATTACGAGTTCGAAAACTTTGATGGGTTGTTGTTCAACAATGAACAATGTCAAATTTTATGTGCATCACGGAAGAGGAAATTATCGTGCATATTTAGATTCTAAACGCAGAATCACTTCAACAATCTCGCCAATTGAAGTAGGCTATCTCTGCCCATGCCATGGTTTCGGTCATCTCCGGCCTCCTCATTCTCATTTTCTTTTCATTCTCTCCTTTTTTTCTCTTATTTTAAGGCATTTTAGGGCATGAGTTTATTCGTACTCACTTTTATTGGAGCTTTTTTACTCTTGTCACTTGTACTTTATTTTTTCTCTCGAATTTATTAATAAAGTACCGCTTGCTGATAAAAAAACTCTACCCACCCTTCGTGTCCAAGATGAAGACGAGTCACTTTACAAACATGTGCCTAAGTGCTCTAAAGGGATAGAGAGAAACAGTACGTGCAATTATGTTTTTAATATGTGATAACTTTGTTTGTTAACACAAATTTAACTAACTTGCTTTTTTAGCCGGATTTTCTACTAACAAAAGAAAGGTTTCTATTTTAATTTAAAAATCGTGTTCAGGACAAAAGTTGAAGTCATTCTTTAATTAGTCACAAGCTCTCTTTCTGTTTGGTGATTTTTTTTCACACTTGCCACTATCTTTTGTCTCCTATCATGACTAAGCACAGTTGATTTCTTTTGACAAAACATGGAGTAGGTATAGTCTATTTCATGTAGGGCATAAATGTGGTGTTAATGATAGATAGAAGATCTAGAAGTAGTAGTAGAGGTTGCAAGTTGTTCATGAATAAAGATAGGAGTTTATTATGGTATTAATGGAGGCCATATGGTTCCTTGACTTTCTACACATCTCCACCCATTGATATGATAGCAATTGAAACCCATATTTTAGCCACTAAGTGATGTCATATTCATCAAAATGAGGCAATATTGCTAGCTGGTTAATTAATTAGTTAAAAATTATATTAATTGTTCTTGGTAAGGTTTGCTAAATGCATTAAAAGATAGATCCTGTATTAGCAAAGTAGATACACTGACTCTATCTGTCAACTCTATAAATTAAAGCTAGCAACAGTGTGATCATAAGGAGCAAACCAAACCCTAATAGCTCTATGATATACACAGAGACAATAATTAATTTTCAACAGCTTGTGGTTTAGTTTTGAAGAAGGGTCACATGCATGCATGGAAGAGTTCTGAATTTTCAATGGTAGAGGTTGTCCAATAAAAACTTTATTTTGGAGTTCGAGCTTGATATATATAGTATTGTGGTGCAAAAAGGTGATAAAGAACAATTATTAAGGTTTAAATATTAGATATTTGGAGAATCTAATAATTTGGTGGAGAGCAAAACCAAACCCTATCAGCTAGTTTATGTAATCACAGATTTGTATAATATATAATTGATTTTTAATGGGTTAGTTTTGAAGAAGGGACAAAGATAATAGTAAAGAGACTTTTCTATGTAAAAGGTCGTGATCAGTAGTTAGAAAACCCCACAAAATAATTACATTTGTACGTTTGCGATTTGAACATAATGGAGTGAGTGTTGGTAGAAGTTGTGTGACAAACATGTTATAAGTATTAAATCTTTATTGAGTACTAATCATATAGTATACAATAATTTTGTATGGTGTATTTATCAACACACACTGCTAATTGTTGTATTTCTTGAGTTTAACATCATAGTTTTTGGCATTGATTACTTGGTAGAATAATTGTTATATAATTTTTTGTTCATCTTAATATCCAGATGTACATGTTATGAATTTTTGTTAGGTGAGTGTGAATCGTTTGTTTCTGATTAACCAACTGAAAGCATAATGTATTATTACCAAAATACAAAAATAAGCATATAAAAATGCATTCATTTGCACATACAACAATAAGTACAGTTTTGTTAAAGTATAATAAGGGCGGTTTAAAAGATTAATTATCAAAAATTTAGTTTATAATAAAACATTTAAAACACAATAAAAATAAATGCAAGCAATGGTCCTAAGTCAATTAACTTTTAGCTTAACTAAAGTTTTGCATTTATAAAACTCAAAATTTAACTGTTGTCAAGCTTGTACAAATTAATTGAAACACGTAAATATAAAATCGAACATGATATCATATTTTGACTGACTTAACTTATTCTCGTGTTTCTTAAAAAAAAAATTATCAATATGTAACATGTAAATCATGAGCATAATTACCGTAGTGTTGGCCGTACAATACACGCTTAGTACCGCAATCAATTGTTTGTGGAATAATAGTGACAGATTTTAGGATCAAATTGCAAAAAACCATATTGCATTCAAATTGGTCCAATTTCATTTCAAAGTCAATACCAACCGCGTTTTGCCCACGTACTCACTTTCAATTCTTACTAATCTTCCGTGGAAAAGAATATTTGAAGATTTACTAAAATAATCATTTGATGAAAAACCCAAATAGCTCCAAAGGAAGCTTCTTGGATACCATTTTTGGCCCATTATACACACAATTCACATAATGTTAATTGAAAAAAAGGATCAATATTTAAATCGAAATGAGGTCAATTGGAGTCCAAGAAAATAGCATATTTCTTTTAAACTTTGCTATATTGTTTTCTTCCAATATGTATAATAATGACAATTTAAAAATCAAAGAAGATTTCTCACCAAGTTGTAATCGATGGATATATATTGAGTTTATATTACAAGACTAAAATCAAAGGCCACAAACAAAACTAAGATGAGGATGCACAGACACGTAGACATCCGTACATAATATACATGAGTATCTATTAATAATTTATAATTTCAAACGACATTTTTAATGTTTAACGTCTTATGTGGGAGCTAGATGTAAAAGACTGTGTGCCACGTGATTTTATAAATTGGTTAACTTCTTATCGTCCAGTGTTTAGCAGGTACTACAAATTGATGTTATGTGAATGTTTGATAACATTTATCAAAGACTATAAGTGACTTCAAACAAACTTCTAAAAACTATAATTGTTTGCCAACAAAAACAAAGAAAAATGCTTTTGAGACGCATATATAAGACATGTTAATACAAAATTATTTTTATGAAATGAATAGAAAATGTATGACGGTAAAAAAAATGTTCATTACAAATGAAAATTATGTTATATTTACTATTATTGCAATAAATGTAAGAAGAATAAAGTCTTGTGAAGTTGTTAAACTTAGTTGTAACAGCCACTAGCTAGAAGAAAGAAGTAAAAAGACTAGTTTAGAACTCACTAAATAAGAACATAATTTGAATATGTTTTAGATGATAACAAATAATATGTCCAACTTTTATCCAACTTATTAAATGGGTTTAAAACTTATCAGATCAATCTTATTTTGAATATGAAAGATATATTAACATGTTATAATTATCTAAGAATTTACTTGAAAATACTTAAAATTAAGTGTATTGTAATTAGTGCTCAATGTTCTCTTATATAACTACTTATTGAATGGAGAGTAAATAAATTTAATAAAAATGGAAAATTATCTAAGATGATGAATTTAGTATGATAAAAAAAGAAGTGCTTAGCAAAAGTATAGCAACTGATAATTGGTTCATGTATATAGATCGAGTAGTGTTGTAAATAGTTAATTTTGTGGCATATGACCAACTAGATTTAATGACAAAATTGACCCTCTATTTTTAGTTGGTCATTAAGAAGCCAATAAAAATAAAGCACCAAAAGAGGCCTCAACGACGCTGCTTTTTGGAACCCAAAACCAACCTCTTTCTCTTTCTTCACCTCCACACAACACAACACAACACAAACACATCACAGTAGAGAGAGAAAGTGGAGAGAAAGTGTATGAATACAATATTCATTGATTGATACACAGAAAGTGGGTCGTGTTGACTGGGGCAAAGCCGGCGAAAAACCGTCTGTTATATATATAAAAAAAGCATTACCTTTGTATATCTCGTATCTGTCTCAATACGCGTTTCATATGTGTCGATTGGATTGTGATCAAACCAAAGAAGCCTCCTCAGTTTCTTGCCAATTAAGTATCTCTTCTCGCATACGTTCTGCAATTCAAGGTACTGCTCATTGATTCCTCTGTATTATAAAGAAAAGAATTGGATTGCTTAACTGTCGTGTTACCCAGAACCACTGAGCAGTGAAGATAAAGTTTGGATTTTTTTGGCTTTATCTTTAATTTTTGGATCAAATTTTGAGTTTTTAAGTTTTTGATTGGTGATTGGTGATTGGTGATTTGGGTATTGGGTGAATTTGAAGTTTAGGCAAGACTGGTTATTGGTCATATGCTATCAGGTTCAAGGGTTGAGTTTTTGTTTGTGAATTGGGTTTGGGTATAGTTGAGAGAAGTGTGATTTTTTTTTTTGGCTGGATTGGCTTTGGGTGATTATGGATTTCCATTATTTGTGATGGGTATTGCTAAAGTTGGAGTTTTTGAGGAGTGAATTGCTTCTGTGAATTGGGGAAAGGATATTTTCTGTATTACAGACCATGGGTTGCATGTATTCGAAGTCTTCGGCTGTGGAAGATAGCCGGGAGAGCCCAAGAGATAGGCTATCAAGTAAAGGATCATCTGAATTACGTGTGCCAAGAGTTAATTCTTCTAGAAGAGAGGATGGACTTCGAATGAAGGATAAGCTAGACCGTGCTGATATAAAGATTATGTTAATTGACAAGAATGTGAATGACTCGATGAGGTTGTGCGGTAATGATCAGTTTGAGAGGATGAAGGAGAGGACAGAAACATCTGAAGTTAGTATTGTCAACCATCCTGGTTCAGGAAGGGTTCCAAAGGCTACAGTTTGTGAGCAAGTTGCAGCAGGATGGCCGACTTGGCTTTCTGCAGTGGCAGGTGAAGCTATCAAGGGATGGGTACCACTTTGTGCGGAAAATTATGAGAAGATTGATAAAGTATGTAACCTTTTACCATTTTATGCTTTATTTGCATTGTGTCATTTGAGGATTGCATGATGATCAGTCTAGGGAACCGTTTTTTTTGCATTATTGCTCTGTTGAAGTTCAAAACCAAGTTTTTGTTTCTACTATACTTATCGGGATTCTTGTTTCAAGAAAGATATTCTGTTTATTTCAAACTTTTTAGCCAAATAATATGCAAGGTAGACAGAAATGTAATGAAAGCTCTCTATACCCTTTATGTATAATTAATCCTTTGCACAAAAGCCTAATCATATAAAGACGGTGAACGCCCTTTCCCCAGGAAAATAATTTCCTAATCAATGAAAATTGTATTGCATATAGCGACTAGAAATTTATTCAGAAGAGGGATTGCATTTAATTAATCTCTGTGTTGCTATATTTTTTCTTGCTTTTGTGTCTTGTGTGATGGTGTCTTATTCTTGCAGATTGGCCAAGGAACATATAGTAATGTTTTCAAGGCTCGTGATACCGTTAATAATACTATGGTTGCTCTAAAGAAAGTACGGTTTGATTATCTTGATGCTGAGAGTGTCAAGTTTATGGCAAGGGAAATCATCATTCTGCGCAGACTTGATCACCCAAATATAATAAAGTTAAAAGGCTTGATCGCATCACCGACATCTTCCAGATTGTACCTTGTTTTTGAGTATATGGAACATGATCTTACAGGACTAGCTTCACGTCCTGGTCTGAAGTTCACAGAATCTCAGGTATTGTATGTTGTTTTGTGGTTCTCTTTCTTTTGTCAATCTGATTTTATGCTTTTTAGGTTCTTAACAAATATTATTATCCTAATGTGGCTTTGGTATTTTCCTTAAATTTAGTTGATACAAGCAACTGCAAAACTTGTTGGTTCTGATAACACTTAACAATACTTTTATCTATGTTAGGTTAAGTGCTATATGCAGCAGCTTCTAAATGGTCTTGACCATTGTCATAGCCATGGTGTTCTGCATCGAGACATAAAAGGTTCAAATCTTCTTATCGACAATAATGGCATCTTGAAGATTGCGGATTTTGGGTTGGCAAGCTTTTTCAATGCCCAAAATGGTGTGCCTTTGACAAGTCGAGTGGTGACTCTTTGGTACCGACCACCAGAACTTCTTCTTGGAGCCTGTCATTATGATGTTGCTGTGGATTTATGGAGCACTGGCTGCATACTTGGAGAACTATATGCTGGCAAGCCTATCTTACCTGGAAAAACGGAGGTACTACTTTTTTTTTATTACACTTTATCACCATTCATGCATAATTGAATGCTTTACTGTTCCAACTACTTGGAATGAATGCCATAACACAAAAGGAAAAAGGGGGACATAGTTTCTCCATTATAATGCTAGACAAGTATGACCTAACAAATTGCTTATTCTGAGGACTGTTTGTTTTGTTCATGTTTTGTTTCAGAAGGAAAATGGCGCATTCATTTTGAATTTAAATTTGAGACAGCTTCATGTGTTTTTGATAATAAGATTATTCACTTGTTTCTTGCAATTTCTGTATTTGTTATTTTTCATGCCTTCAGACTTTGCACTAACCCATTATAAGTTTCTTGATCAGTCACTTTCCAATTTAAGAAAATGTTATATTTTTTGAAAGTTCTGGTGAAGAATAGAAAAATGGTAGTTCGTGTTATCATTCATCACCCAACCTTTCCTAGCATTATATTTCAGTTACAGAGACATCAAGCACTGGTAACTTTGCTCTGCTGCAGTCTTGTATTTTTTGAAATTTATGGATTAGGGTGAGGTGTAGACCATGGCAACATTACTATGCATCGTGGTTAACTTCTCTTTATGTTTCAATATAGAGATGAAGCAAACTTCTTTCTCATCCTCTTCCTCACCCACAATTATGAACATGTGTCATTTAAGTTAATCACCTCACTTGGCAGTTTGGTATAAATTGCTTGTTATACAATAACCTTAAGTTTTTATATGCATCCTGTAGGTTGAGCAACTGCATAAGATTTTTAGGCTTTGTGGCTCGCCATCAGAGGATTACTGGAGAAATTCTAAACTACCTCATTCAACAGTGTTCAAGCCTATACATCCTTACAAACGTTGTGTAGCTGAAACATTTAGACAAATTCCTGCTGCTGCTGTTGGGCTTTTGGAGACCTTACTTGCTGTGGATCCTGCTGATCGAGGAACTGCAGCTCTTGCCCTTGATAGTGAGGTACATAATTCTCTTTTGATATGATGGCTAAGTCTTGTCTATGTGGGACCGGGAAGGCTAAACTTGCTAAAGTATGAAATTTCAGAAGTGATAATGGTTGCTAGAATATGAAGACTGCTTCAAGAAAAGTGAATTGTTACTGTTGGACTAGGCTCTCGGGCTCATAATAGGACTTCCTAGTGTGGGGAAAAGTGGCGCTGGTTTAAATCCTTTTAGTTCTTGCTTTTGGGTCATATAATTGATAAGTTTAAGTTAAGTATAGGATAGTTGTGGCAAATTATGCAATTGATTATCGTGAAGTTATTTATAATTCAATGAGATGGTTTTGGATGAAGCATTGTTGTGGCAAATTATGCATTTGATTAGCGTGATATTATTTATCATTTCATTAAATGGTTTTGGATAATATCCTCTCTTTTTTTACAGTTTTTCACAACGAAACCTCTTGCTTGTGATCCTTCAAGTTTGCCAAAATATCCTCCAACCAAGGAGCTTGATGTGAAATTGATGGAAGAAGAATCTAGATTAAGGTACAAGTTTTCTAGTATGTTTTCGGACATTACAAATTCTTGTGTTTATTCATCTTCCCTTACTTTAGAAAGAAAATACTCACATAACTTGAATTATATTTGCCTAATTTTGGCGGCTTTAGTTTTGTAAATTTGGTTTCTAGAATAGTTCTATTTTAAAAGTCATTGTTCTGAATAGAATACAAAGACTTTATAAATATGGATGTCACTCTTTTATTCAAGAAGACATAACTTTGAGATTGCCCATAATTTTTTCTCATTGAGAGTTGTCGATGCAAGCCTAGCATTTGAAGTGATACCATGGAATCCAAAGCTGGGCCTTGATGATTCTTCTGTCTTCAGTTTTTTGTTTGTTGCCTTGTTGATATGATTATTAGCTTTCTTCGGTTCCACTCTGTCACGAAATTCAAGTTTCTTATTAATCTAATGACTGCTGAAGTTAACCTTCCTTAATTATTGCTATCTAAGAATAGTGTTCATAATACTATTTCATTTGTGTCTTCACAGACGAGGAGCAAGCAGGGGACAGAGGGTTGAGCAGGAAAGGAGAGAGCCAAGAGAACCTTCAGGAATTCCTGCACCTAACCCCAATGCTGAGATAGCCATGTTAATGCAGGTAACTTTTAAACAAGGCTCATATATTTGTTCTGGCATTGTTTTGCTCCACAAGGAGCTGATAAAAATTATTCATATATATGCTGTCCGACAAAGAAGAAAATAGGGTATAAAAATGTAGTATATTAAGTTGAAAATTTAATCCTAATCTTCTTCCGTCTTCCCTTTTTGTTGAAAATGTGTTTGTGTACATACATTAATACTATTCTCTTGTATGTTCTATTGTCTCTGTTGTTTCAATATAATTGGCTTTCATATGCAGAAAAGACGCAATCAAGCCAATTCCACAAGCCGTAGTGAGATGTTCCACTCTTATCGGGATGGAGCTGGCTCTGGTTTTGTGATTGACAACCCTGTCAAAGAATCGAGTAAAGATTTCTTGGAGCACCAGCAGAACAGAAGAATCTCACATTCAGGTCCATTGGTTCCTGGGAATGGATGGGTGAGGGCAAAAAAGGAACATGATGATATGGTATCATCAGGCAGATCCAACCTATCTTCTTTATCTGGTTTCGTAGCGAGCAGGACTTCATTGCCTGATGCCTGCCAGGAAAAACTTGATCTATCACAACCTCATTCATTTAACCAAGCAAGCAGGTCCCAGAGATCTTTCAATGGATTTGAACCCACCCGCAAGCAAGATGGAGGGGGAAAAACTAGTATGCAAGGACAAATTCCGGTTAGTATCTTGACATAACTATGGTTCAAACGTCACACATATCAATAAGCCTCATTTCCCTCCCAATCTTTAATCTTTTTCTTCCACATTGAACTTCAATAGGCTTTAGTTCTAATTCTTACTTGTCTATGCATTGTTCATATTTTCTTCAGCATGTTCGGGGACAGAAGGGAAACAAGATTTACGTGTCTGGGCCATTACTGGGTCCATCAAACAATGTGGATCAGATGTTGAAGGATCACGACCGCAAGATCCAAGAGTATTCTCGGCGATCACGTCTTGACAAGACAAGAATCGAGAAAGGACGCTTTGAAGGGAAGCAAGTAATGGTAGATAGAACTTCTTTCATCAGCCGCAGGGCTGGATGATTGATGACTGGATTGTATCTCTATCAGTCTCAGTCTTATAGTATATTCTACAGTGAGTCAATGCAGCAAAGGGTGAGAGATAGGAAGTGTCTCCCCCAACATCTATGATTCATGTATAGCAAGTGTTTTTGTAGGAAGTAAAGTTTTCTCCAGATTTAGTTCACCACAATATAATAGGGAAGAGGGTTTTATACTCTGTAAGTAGCTACAAATTATTTGTTTATACCAAATAGATTTGTCCACTTAATTTTCTCTCTGTACATATGACTTATAGCACCATATATATATATATATATATATATATATATA
>JAYMTF010001915.1:0-20629 GCA_036897485.1 Pelargonium nanum | reverse complement strand
GGAGGGTGGTGGTATCATATGTGTCGGGTTATTATTCGTTATAATTAATTTTAAACTACGAAAATACGAAAAAAAACTCCACCACATAGATTGCCATATCACTTTGTACAGAAAAATTTGTACAAATTTTTTGTACGTTTAGCATTTTTCATAAAGTTATTGGGGGAGTAACGTCGGGCATGTATGAGTGACCCGCGTGTCGCTAGCTGTGATAAGCTTTCCAGGTTTTTAAAAAAAAAAAAAGTTTCCTTTTTTGATTGGGCACGTGACCAGAGGAGAAACTGACAGTGCCAACAGAAACATAAAGAGACGGCCGGTCGGTTTCAAGTTTGAACCGCGAAAGCGACAACTTACAAAGTGGACCCCACCAGATACTACACGTGTCTGGACGCTTATTTTTACCACCCCACAACAGTTTACAATTTCAGTTTGACCCCTACAAAATTAAAAATACAAATACTATCCATTTCTGCTGGTGCTGGGCTTTCACTTATGGGCCCCAAAGACATTAAAGCCCATTCTGTAAAGCCTCTGTACAAACCCCATATAAATGCTCTGGGCCATTCTTATAGGCCCATGGATACTCACTTGTCAATTCCCATTTTTTCATTTTTTTAATATAATAATTCCGTTTAAATATATTTGTAAAGTTTTTCACCAAATTAAAAAATTATATAAAATTATTTATTTGTGCAATTATTAATTATTACTAGCATTAATGATAAATATTGTATTTAAGAATATAAAACAAACATAGTTGAAAAGTAAGTTGACTTTTTATAACGGTAAAATAACGTTTACTATCAATCGAATGTAGTACAACATGTACAAGAACATCATACATAATTATCTATTTCCTACTACCTAAATCTATACAAGAATTGTTATATTCAACTACTAATATCAAAATGTTAAAAAATAAAAAATAAAAAATAAAACAAACATCATTATCTATATGTCCTCCAAGGGGACCTCAGCCTTTGTTCCTCCTCACTAAGCTGAGGTATGGTCACATTGATGGCTTGCAACTTCCTGTGGTTGCAATCCATCAGCTGGTACTCCACGACCTCTCCGGCCTCCACTCCCTCGTCCGAGTTGACGTCCGACGCATGGAAAAAGACCTTCTCTCCCCCATTGATCGGAATTATGTTTCCATAACCCCGATCTTTGTTGAACCACTCTATCCGGCCTCTCCTTCTCTCTTCACTTTTTGATGTCGAACCTGCCAAAACAATGTTGACCAAATAAATGTATGCTTCATTTGTAAACTTTACACAAATACAGACAAGTTATGTATTACTGAATTAACCAAATGAAACTTACCCTGGTTTTCAAGGGCTCTTTCATCATCAAGTCTGCTTATCTGCAAATCACAAAATAAGGAAATTATAATGTAATCCGTAAGAACAAATTATTCTTGCAAAATAATATATGGATAATACGATTTAAAATACATACTCTGGCAAAGGCCTCGGATAGGTGGTCTTCCATGTTTATGTTCTTGGGGACAGGGTGATTGTAGCCCTGAGCGGTCTTGCGTCTCTTCTTGAAGGGTGGTAATGGCACATCCTCGAGATTTTCTTCTGCTGGTGTTCGGTTCTCAATAATGTGTTTTCGTGATTCATTATGTATTTCAACTGCTTTATTGCTAGGTCCTGCAATGTGATACCAAATACAGAATTAAAACAGAGAATGTTAACATGGAAATAAAATCAAGTATACAGTGAAATTTTTATCAACTATCACATCAAGTCTTCGTCACAAACAAATATACATAAAGCAGATTAGATACAGGAAGATTTTGTATTCATAAATCTAGCTGATGAGAAAAAAGAGAGAAGTAGAGAACAAATCAACACGAAAAGGCTCACTTGATTCCATTTTCTCAGAGACAGAAGGTTGAACATTCGAATCATGAAAATTTTCCATTAGCTAAATGATGAACACCCCAAGAGAAATTCAAATAGAAATGGCTAGAAAACCTTAGGCAGGGAGCGAAATTGAGATCTTACAACTAGGATGATGAGAATGAAGAAATGAGCATTTGATGGATTTTCTACAAGGGCCAGATGGGTTTTTATCTAGGAAACGATGGTAAGGTGTGTTATGCAATTTTGGCAGCATCTTTGTTACCTTATACGACAGTTGAATTTCAAAACCCAACCGTTGCCATTTACCCACAGATTCAATGTAAGTTTTTAGTACAAAACCTGAGAAGATTAAGTTTTGGAAAGTAGTGAGCACAAGGGTCACCAAATTCATGTGCATTTGAAGTACAAACAAATCCATTTGGATTTTTCATACCCAAAAAATGAAAAGAAAAAAAAAAACAAATCAATAATGTTTTCTTCTTTATATACGTCTCGGCCAGAAATTTAAATTATATTTGTATTAATTAAGGCGGTATGAATGAAACTAAAAAAAGATTTAGAGGTCCTAAATTTGATGATAGATGATGATATAATGAGATGTTCGGAGAATTAGGATTTTTTAACATTTAAATGCATTTTATTGATTAGTTTACAACACAACTATAATTGGTCCAAGCAACACTAACATTATTCTCCATGTGAAAGTTCTTGACACACACTGGGGTGATTTTTAGGTAGACTTGGTTTATAGACTCAATCGGATACATGAATACAAACATTGGGGTGAATAAGATCTTTGTTCATGAATCGGTCACTCGGTTTCTAGAAGGATCTGCCAGATAATTATCCCAACAATGCAATACATGCATATTTGAAAGAACCTATCTAGAAGGGTAAGGGAAAAACGTGTACCATGAGAAGGGTTGTTATTATGATTAATTTTTTTCCTAAAACTTCAATGTATTCAGTGAAGACAACAAAGCTCTCTAAGAGAGAATGTACAATGAATTTTAAAAATAATTTTCTATTTTTGTATTGCATTCATTGCATTCTTCATAAGGCTAAATATTTTGAATTTTTGAATTTTAGAATTGGGCATCATTTTTTGTAACACACAGATTTATTTAGTTAAAGGTACCAAGTCATTTGAAATAAGATTTTTGATATGTAATATAGTTATTTGTCTATTGGTGTTGGATGGATGTTTAATCCAAGTTTTTATTTACCCTTTATGTTAAAGATCGCGACTCCTGCCATAAACTAAAACTTAAGCTTTTAGATTTCATCCTAATTTTCTTCGGTATTATATTTATGAACTAAAACTACTTGTTTATTTCCACCCCTATTTTCCAACCAACACGAAATTTCAGCAACTTTACGTTTAAAGTTCAATCCTCTTTCAAACCCCATCCTTGACTACTAGTTCAAGTCAATATATTTTATTATCCCAGAACTTAAAACAACTCCAAAAAGGGTTATTATATCTTAATCATCCTTTCAATGAATCTTCGATGCATCAATTAAAACTGGCATAAGAATTTCATTGAAGCCGCTTAATATGTATTAAATGTAAAGCTCCTATGGTTTTAACATAACTGAAAAACAATGATAATGATAGACACATCGGCAATTGCTTTTTTAAATTAGGGCATATTGATTTAAAAAAATTTCAATTTCCATCGATTTCTCTCCAAATCCAACTTGAAAGTAATGATAAAATTAAATTAAACAAAATAATATTCAAACTCCTTTCTAATAAACCAATCTTATGACAAAACATCACTGAACAAAAGTTCAGTAGATGACTGAAGTAACAAACCTTATGATGAAGCTGACACATCTTTAAAACCTTCCCTTGAAATTCAAGGGCACCTAAAGATAATCAACCATAGATCATGTAGATTTGTCTCCTGATCTGAAAGCCAACAAAAGATAATCAGTTGAAATTTAAAATTGAATTATATAAAAAATGCTTGAACAAACGAGAAATGCTCTATTAGATAACATATAGTAGTAAAATCTCCAATTCGACTCACCTAAAGATAATCGACCATCGGTAATGTAGATTTTTCTCCTGATATGAAAGCCAACAAAAGATAATAGGTTGAAATTTTAATTTGAATTATTTGAAAAATGCTTGAACAAACGAGAAATGCTCTATTTTCCTAAGCTCTACATAAATTTATCAAATGATGAATGTGAGATTTCTCTCGATGTTGTTGCCTTTTTATTGTGTACAATGCGCGAATATTCGATAAATATATGCGAATATTCGATAAATATGTGCGAATATTCGATAAATATTCCTTACCATAGCTTCATGTTGACGCGCTAGGATTTTGATATTTTTGTAATCAAGAAAATATCTTCTGCCGAGTATATCTACCTTTAAAATAATTATTTACTTAGTCATATTAACTTTACAATATTAATGTAAAAAGTAAAAAATAACTTCCAAAATAGTCTATATATTATTCAGATTTGTTCCGATTTAGTCTTGCAATATAATTTGTTTAAATATAGCCCAAAATATAACAAGATATTTTCTTTGTAACAAAGCTGAATATTATTACTTAATCTTCAAGCCATAAAAAATGCGTAATCTAAGTTGGGGACTGAAGACCAATCCAACCAGTTAAGCCTGACATCGACCCAGAGCCCCGCGCAAAAGTGTGGGCGGCTCTGTTCGCAGACCTTCTAACAAACATAAACTCTATGCTAACGAATCGAGAAACCTCGTCTCCTGAAAAAACATTAAACCTATTCTTCACAACTTCCTCCTCGAACTTGTCTCCACTATTCCCTATCTGCTGTCAAAATCTGAATGGTAATTAGTATGGTGCACTTTGCTCAGTTCAAGAAGAGTAAAGTGATGGAGTTGTGATGGGTGGGGAATGTGGGGTGCGAGAGTGTGGTGATTTTGCAGGTAAACAATACGAGGTTTGGGCATGAAGATAAAAACCTGGCAATAAATTGGCTTCTAGACCAATGGGAGATTTCAGTGAGAAGATTTGAGGCTTGTACAGAGGATTCGAGTGCAAGAATCAGGTGGTGAAATATGGATTCCAGTTTCTAAACCTCTCTTCTGATTCAAGTATATTATATGCTATACTTAATTTTGCATCTACTACGACATTTGTTGATCTGCTTTATTATAGCATTGGCTTACAAGTCAAATTGTGAAAGTTATCGTATAGTTTGTATTGATCACCAACATTTTTATTATATTAGTTTATGATCAAATGGCAATCAAACGAGATTTAAATGAACTAAGCATATGCGCAATTGCAAACAAAATTAATGATATTTATCAGATTGAGTACGACGAAAGCTACCTGCATCAGAGCTCCTTTACATCTTCCTGCACTACATAGGAAGATCGCAAAGTCGTATAAAGAGCAGCAGAACCTACAATTTGTCACGTCTTGAACGATCGGTACAGCCTCTTCTATGTTTCCTCCATTCCATAGGGTGTTTACAAGAACTGTACAAGAAAATGTAATAACCTTAATCAAATATTATATGATAGAAAAGAAAACAAATATGTCCACACAGTACATATATGCTAATGCTTTTCGTTTTGGAACGAGAGTTCTCTGTAGTTTCCTATATAATTCATGTACCAAATTGTACTTCCCACAAGCAAACATCACCTGTTCATTTGAAAATATTTAGGACAGATGTAAAAAATTGTTAATGGTTTCCTCACTGATCTTACAGAATGAAAATCATACTCAAGGTAAAGCAAGAATATATCTAGAAACGGGTTATTGGTGTCACAGGGCTTGGTAAAGCTAGTGTGGCAATACTGTCGCACATTATATAATCCAAAAAATGGATTGTCACAACTGTAAATGATAATCAGTAAAAGTTTAAAGCCGATAAGCTCTTGCCCTATACTTTAACATTGTCTGTGATAATAGGTCTTTTGGGGGTTCCTACATGAAAAATATAGATCCAGTAATCCAAATGAAACATCATGCCTAGATAACCCAGAAAGTTTTTTTTCTTTCTTTCAAACAATGAACTGTGCATTAAATTAAATAAGGATATAAACTACATGAGCTTGTGTGTTTCGAAGCGCTCATGCAATTGTAGCCGCTCAATTACTTGGAGCATTCACCTCTCGTTTCCTATTCACTCAGGCATATGTAATTATGCACCATTCAACTTATTAAAACAAACTAATTGTCCGGAATCATGCCATTAGAAACTATGTTTACTGAAAATATGCACTAACGTGAAATTCCAATATCGAGGTACATTAGACCTATAGCATGTCATACGAAGATAGGCCAAATATATGACATTACATATTTCCATCAAGATGTCAACTAAATGTACTTGAGGCAGAAATTTTCCGAGCAACATTACGATGCACCAGGCTCAACAAACTAACTCATGAGTATATGTGCGTGTAAGTGAAACAAAGCTCGAGCAGTGCAGGATTGTCTCCACATAACTGGTAAGTTCACAAAATAAATTGCCTTGCCTAACTACTTCCTTGTCAAAACAATACAAAGAGAATTGAAAAAGAATTTGCACAATTTGAAATGAATGGAAATAGTAAGTAGTCAACTATTTATCTAGTAGATGCTGCAGTTTGAGAAACTCTTGCAAAGATCTAAGAATGAAAGAAACAGTGGAAAAAGAAAAGGAAGAGGAGGCTCATATTTTGACCATCTCCAACCTTCCCAAAAACTTAACTCTCTTGACATTGATTTCACACTATTTTGGGCAAATTCCACTTACCCTTGAACTTCCCAGGCTCAGTTGTATGCTCTCTGAAATCTGCAATTTCTCATCTCCACTATCACCTGGATCATCCTTGTTCTGTGAGACCAATTACTGCTCCTTGTATTATCTGATTAACTCTCTCAAACCCATCAAATGATGCCCTAAAATCTAACTCTCTATCTACAACACCACCTGTCAATAACTAATTGCTATTTTGAACTCACACGTTTGGAAAATAGAAGTATTTTGTACTCACACGTGTTCTTTCAATGCGACTTGGAGGCCATTGCGAGGCTCCAAGAAGTCAAGAACCACGATTAGTGGAGGCCAGGCCATTGCAATTTGCGAGGCTCTTATAGTTCAATTCTGAGAGGAGAAGGGTCGGATCTTACTATTGAATTAGACTTGAGTCAAGTGAGAGTCAATTTAGACCCGATAGGATTTCAATGTCTTTGCTTCAGTGATTTCATATATTTTAGCTCTATAAGGTCAATACGATAGCATAGAATCTCTTTGCGTAGGCGGTCTGTGAACCGGGTGACCCATGCTCTTGCACGGTCGGTTCTTTGTCAGACTTGTTAGGCTGAGTGGGGTTTTGTCTCATCCCAGAAATTCACTTACTTGTTTTAGATGACTGCCTCTTGATAAATACAAATGTGTTTTTCTTAAAAAAAATTGTGATTGGGCACAAGCATGTAACTATCAAATTATTTTTTATTGCACAAGCACGTGTTTAAGTACTGTAACATCTTATATTAATTCAAAAAGTTCATAAATACAATATTTACGATTGGAATTGGGCAAAACGACCCTATCTAACCACAATCTCTCTCACTCGAAACAAAAGATCTAGCCAAACTGTGAGCAACATGATTCGCTCCCCTCTTAACACATCGGGAGGAGTCCAACCTAGAAAAGCTAGATAAGCAAGACAAAATGTCATATATAACCATACCCAAGGCACTAGGAATCCCCTCCCCTCCGATTTTCAACGCGCGAACCAAACTATGAGCAACATGATTCGCTTCCCTCCTACCAAAACAGAAATCCAAGCTAGAAAAGATAGACAAGCAAGACAAAATGTCGGATATAGCCATACCCAAGGCACTGAAAAACCCCTCCCCTCCGGTCTTCAACGCACGAACCGCATTTTCAGCATCAGATTCAACAATCACCTTATCTCAATCGTTATGAGCAGTCCAAGATAAAGCTTCACAGATTGTTAGGACTTCCGTCATCTCCAGGTATAAGGCACCCAAGCACCCTGCCCGCCCACCGCCGCAAACCGCACCCGACCAGTCCCGATGAACCCAGCCACCCCCTGATCTATCCTCGGCAGCGAACTCAGCACTATATGTGTTGAGCTTGAAATACGACATCTCTTCCTCCAACTCCAAAACCATCGACTTAAGAGTACATGTTGCTGCCTTAGCCAGGATAGGAACACTCGAACTAAATGCTATCATATTCGCCTGTTGCGAAGAAGAGAGATGTTGCTCTGACCACGACCAACCAGCTATAGATCAAACATATTCACAAGGACGTTGCCGCTAAGCAAGACTCGAAGACTCAAAAATCAAAATCAAAAGCCACAAAAACCCTACCAAATTCTAATGCTTGCCTTTGAGACAAGACTCACACATGTGAGAGAACCACTTTTTCCAATTACCTTATAGTTTATATATAATTTTTTCCGGTTAATATTAACTCTCTTATCAAACGAGAAAATTGTGAGTAGGTATGACGGCTCGTGATACACTAGACAATGAATTTTGTCAACACATTTGTGTTTGAATAGTTTGTTTGAGTTTCTAAAAAAGAGGAAACAAGATGCACAAAAAAAAAATGTAGATACAACAGTAGATAAGTGTTGCGAAAAATAAAATTTGTACTTATACGTTTGTAGACAATAGCACAAAGATATTTAGACTACTTTAGTTTCTACCGTAAGTATCTTGAATCCAAGCTTACAAATTAAAAGTGTAGTAGTAAAATGGAACAATTAACAAATAAAAGAAACTTTGTTCAAAAAAAAAAAAACAACTCCTAGTGACGTCAGTCACTGAGAGAGGGGGAGAGAAAAGGACCGTTGCAGGGAGTGAACATTCAAATTTCAAAATTCAAAAAAATTGCGTCTTATTCATATTAAAACAAAGCTGCCACTTTAATCGCGCGATTTCTCGCTCCCTGTCTTGAAATCGGAGCTCTAAAGCCTTTCACTTCCACTGCACATTCCATTTCCAGCAATTTCTCTCTTCCCTGCTCACTCTCCTCCCAAACCAGCCACCAATGCCTCACTGTCAACACACCCAATAGCTCCGTCGACTCACCAATTTCAATTTCACCATGAGAGAAGAAAACCCATCAGAGAATCGAACCAAAGTTTCCAGATTTTCCGACCAAAATCAGCCGCCAAATTCCAAGCCCAATGGCCATCCCTCGTCGAGGTTGCGGTCGGCTTCTTCCTGGGGCTCCAACATCGTCAAGGGTTTCACGGCGGAGAAGAAGACCAAGACGGCGACTCAGACCACGGTCCCCGGAAAGAAGCTGATTCCGGCTGCGAGCTCCGACGCCGCGAACCAGAAGAACCCATATGCGCCAAACCACTCGCGGGTCAAGCGGTCGCTGATCACCGACCTGTCTTGCTCGGTGAACCCATCGCCGGCGTACCCGACCCAGACCCACCGGAGGCAATCTTCCGGGTCGCGCGATTTGTTCAACGAGCTCGACCATTTGAGGGGGTTGCTTCAGGAATCGAAGGAGAGGGAGTTCAAGCTGCAAGCGGAGCTATCGGAGTCTAAGAGGAACCCCAAATTGCTGGACATTGAAGCCGAGCTCGAAGCTAAAAATGCTGAAATTGATGATCTTGCCCGGAAAGTTAGTGTCTTGGAGACGGAAAAGAGAAGCCTGAATGAGGAACTGGCGGCAATGGCTTCGTTGAGGAACGAAGAAGCAGCTAGAGGAGAAGATCATAAGGGTTCTGTAGCATCTTCTTCGTCTCAGGGTCTGGAAATGGAGGTTGTGGAGCTGAGACGCTTGAACAAGGAGCTGCAGCTTCATAAGAGAAATCTGGCTTGCAAGCTTGCTTCCATGGAGTCTCGGTTGGCTTCTCTTTCCAATGCTTCTGAGGTGTGTTGTTGACTGATTGGTTTGAATTTTGTTTTAGCTGGGAAGGGTTAATGATAAAAATTTAAGCTTTTTTAGCATACATTGGATAAAATGAACAAACTTATCTAGCATGTTTAGGCAGTTTGAGTGAATTTAGGTTGAGTTTGGTAACATGGATTTGATTTGAAATTTTGGATTTGAAATGTTGTATTTGGGAAATCATAGAATTTCAAATGGCAAGGTAAGAGTTGTCATTTGAAATCTCATGTTCTAAGCATGTTTAGAATGCTATTGGATTTGACTCAAATCCAAATCCAAATTATTGGAGTTACCAAACACTTCATTTGGTTCAAATCTAGCATTTCAAATCAAATGCTTGTTCTCAAGCATACCATTATAGAATTCTTTTTCTTGTCCCACATACTGGAATTCAACTATTGATTTGAATAATCCATTATTGAACCCACCTGAATTTTTGCTGTGTTTAGTTAATTTACCTTGTTTGGGCTTTCATTTGATTCTGGTACTCAATTTTGTTATTGCTAGAGTGAAATTGTTGCGAAGATCAAAGCCGAAGCAACCTTGCTGAGACACACAAATGAAGATTTGTGTAAACAAGTTGAAGGTCTGCAGATGAACAGGTTAAATGAAGTTGAGGAGCTTGCCTATCTCAGGTGGGTCAACTCTTGTCTACGAGATGAGTTGCGTAATTCTTGCTCAACTATAAGTTCTTGTAAGTTATCTAGCCCCAGTTCAGTTGAGAGAGGTGACAAATCAGTAGGCTCTTTGTCGAGTCCAAGCACCGATTTCTTGGAATATAATAGTTCTAAGAGATTAAATCTTATAAAGAAGCTGAAGAAATGGCCAATTACATCTGAGGATTTGCCAAATATGACAAGTTTAGAATGTACAGATAATGTCCCGGATAAAAGTTGGTTTCCGTCGGTTGAAACAAGAAGTCCTCAAAGAAGACATTCCATAAGTGGAGTGAAGCGCTCACCGGAAGAACTGGTACCAAACAAGAGAAGGCAATCTGATGCTTTTATGAGTTCAAAGGAAGTTGAAAACGTTGCAGAGCAGCTATCTCCTCAAAAGTATGATTTTGGCGAGGTTCAAAGAAGCCAAATCTTTGGACATTGCCAAGAAACCAACAGATTTACATCTTTTGAAGTTGAGAAACGGGCTTTGCGTATTCCTAATCCTCCTCCAAGGCCTTCATGTTCTATGTCTAGTGAACCTAAAGAAGAAGTTTCAGCTCAAGTTCCACCACCACCACCACCTCCCCCACCCCCTCGAATGTTTTCTGCCAAGAGTACCACTGGTACAGTCCAGCGAGCCCCACAGGTAGTTGAATTTTACCATTCACTCATGAAAAGGGATTCTAGAAAAGATTCCTCTAATGGAGGAACTTGTGATGTCCCGGATGTTGCAAATGTTCGTAGTAGTATGATTGGAGAAATAGAGAACCGATCGTCACATTTGCTTGCTGTAAGTGCTTGTTTCTTATCCATTCATCAATTGTATACTTTGTTTCAGTACAAGAGCTAGGACTTGACCCTTTTTTCTGCTTTTATGATTGTAGTTTTAAGGATTAGTTTTTAAAAATGACGAGGAAATATATAGGAAATGAGAATAAAAGTTGGAATTTTAGGCTTTCATATAATATCTCTATTTGGCTACCAGATCCAGATGTAATTTACCTTTCATTGGGCGTTTGTAATTATCTCATATGGAAATTAAGTTTGATTGTCTATATTATTATTTTTCGTGTAGATAAAGGCAGATGTTGAAACTCAAGGAGAGTTTGTAAACTCATTGATAAGAGAGGTGAACAATGCAGTTTATCAGAACATCGAAGATGTAGTGGCATTTGTGAAGTGGCTTGATGACGAACTCTGCTTTCTTGTAAGTTGTTAACTTTCTTAACCAGAAATATTTAATTTTGGAAGCATATCCTGAAACTTCTTTTAACATATTTTAGTAAATTAGTTTGGAGTACCACTGGGATGTAATTTCTTGCATTATCATTTCAGTTTATTAAATCAGATAGATCTTCAGATTCTATATGGTCATAATACTTGAAATTATTTTGAAGGTGGATGAGAGGGCAGTCTTAAAGCACTTCGATTGGCCAGAGAAGAAAGCTGATACATTACGTGAAACAGCATTTGGCTATAGAGATCTCAAGAAGTTGGAATCTGAAGTGACACATTACAAGGATGATCCTCGAATGCCCTGCGATCTTGCACTAAAGAAAATGGTTGGTTTATCTGAGAAGTAAGAACCTGAAAATTCCTTTTCTATTCTATTTTGCACAAAGGAAAATGCGATAGTTATTATTATTTTTAAATGGTTAAATCTGCTACACCTAGATTTGTCTCAATTTAGTACAAGGGCACATCTCAAGGTTAAGACTTACTAGCATCCATAGTAAAATTAGGCACATCAGGGGCCAAATATACCAATAGGCTGTGATGGAATCTAGGCTGTTTCCTGCCAATCTGGCCTGGTGGGTATAGAAAAGTGAAGCATACAGACTTGATTTACCAAGAATTCATAGCAAAGATTTCAGTATGGGTCCAGTTTGTGGCCTTGTCAAACATTATCAAACACAGGGGATTCTTCTTCAAAATCAAATTATTAAAGGCATTTTTTAGCAAACTGTTCAATCTTCTCCTGAACTGCAATATGTTGTGATCCCAAAATAAGGGCGTTTATACCATGATAGGATAGGCAGAATGAGACTGCCGGCCCACATTCAATAATAAAAAGGTTCAGGATCAGGTGAAGTTATATTACATACAAGTAGTTAGTCAATAGCTGTTTAAGAAGCAGAAGTAATTTGATAGTGAATTCAGGTATATCATGAATCACATTTAGACGAGTGGGTTCATTGATGGGGCTTCCCTCAAAATATGCATTTATTCTGTGCTCATCTGAACCTGGCAACAGCCATTAGGAAAGTAGATACCCAAGCCTTCTTAAATATACCGAGAGTGAGTATCAAGGTCTAACCCTATACTCTATGGAATTCGAATTAATGGAAAAAAGCGGTTATATCGAGAACCCGTCAGAGTAACTTTCTAAAGGATGTGATTTGACGTTTGTTGGGTACATGTCTGAGCATTGTTCTCAGCTCCTGATAATTTGCTTGTTATCTAGCACTCACTAGGAAAACTGTGACTCAACTTTCTGTGGTCACTTCTAAGAACATTAGGAAATGTGAAGAACTTGGAATATTATGCGACTCGTCTGGGTGTGATACTATTCTCAGAATCCGTAATGCGCTTTTTTAATATATTTCTTGGGTTATGCTAGTAACCCATATATATGCTATAGTTGAAGCATCTGAACATTTTCGTTCTACTGCTAGGATGGAACGCACTGTCTATAATCTTCACCGGACAAGAGAATCCCTTATGCGTAATTGCAAGGAATTTCAAATTCCCACAGATTGGATGCTTGACAATGGGATCATAAGCAAGGTAAACTTTATTGCTAGTCATCTCCATTCTTTCAACCAAGACTTCATATAGATGTAAATAGATGACTCAAACGCTTTATTTGCAGATTAAGTTTGGGTCAGTTAAGCTGGCGAAGAAGTACATGAAGAGGGTTGCTATGGAACTTCAATGCAAGGCAACAGTGGAAAAAGATCCTGCAATGGATTACATGCTACTTCAAGGAGTGAGATTTGCTTTCAGAATTCACCAGGTATGACAATGAAAACAATAGTGCTTGTACGTGTTGAATATGAGAAAATGCATATTGATTGATCTCTTCCTTTCTTGATGCAGTTTGCAGGAGGATTTGATGCAGAAACAATGCATGCATTCGAGGAACTACGCAACCTTGCCAACCTTCTGAACAAAAAGTAGAAGTAGGATAAGGTGTGGAGAACTAGACATCATAAACTGGCCTTACCATCTCAGTAAGCTTCATATTGAGGACCTGATCCTCATCTCCACACCAAAATTTTGTAGTGTTAAAACTGAATGTCTTACATATATGGGAGTGGATTATAGAGGTTAGTATGATTTTGATGTAAGCCCACAAGCTTCATGGGACTCAAAATGGCATTTGAAATGGAAATGTGTAAATGATGATTGTGAGAAATAAGTTTTATCAACATACCTTTTCTTGAATTTCAGAATTTCCCTCAAATTGTTTTCTTTGTGTTGGAGAAAATGGGAAAGATCTTTCAACTAATCAAAATTTATTTTATGATTAAAGATACAGTTAGATTTGATAACTTTGTTGAGAGTACACTGATAGACATGTATGTTTTTCTTTTTTATCAGTAACGGGACATGATACTCGAAATATCAATGTTTCTCGCTTTCCAAAGGGAGCGTCACCCTATACCCTCCATACCGTCGACAAGGAGGCTCGAACTTGAGACCTCAGAGGGAATCCATAAAGACATGTATGCTAAATGCATCACAATTGAGATCTAACTAGTAGCTGCATATAATTTGAGGACAAGAAATCTCTAAGGTAGCAAGTGCATCACAATTCTAAGTTGTCAATTTCTTCTAAGCATTTTGTGGTTGTTCTTGTTCTTTCATGGCATTAATTTCTGCTTCTGGTCGGTTTGACAGTTGAGGTTGTAGTGTAGCACTTTAATCTTGAGGTTGATATTTCAATTTTGGAATATAAGTTAGGAGTGTTAAAGGTCAATAAATCAGGCATGCATAGTGAGTGATTAAGACCATTCTATAATGTTGATGGGATTGAGTGGTCCTTAATAATTAAGGTATTGAGTGGTCCTAAATTTGCTTTACATGAATGGTACAAAGTGGAAGCAAATTCCAAATCCCACCAGCATCAGGGTTTGTTGCTTAAAGTAGTAGCTTAGACCTAATCTCCATTATCATACCAACATTATATGCACACCTTTATGTCCTAATCAACTCTACTTTTTGGAATATAAAAAAAATTCAATCCCAACACCACCATATATTTCTGTCTTGCACTCACATATATAATAATATCTTTTATACTTGTTCTAGAAAAGGAAATATGTTATGGCTGCAAAACTATCTTCTTTTTTAAAATGTTTGCTACTTAGGCAGATTGGATAGCAATTAAGATGTTTAGGGTTTTCAATCTTCATCTAAATATTTTATTTTATTTTTGTATGTTGAAAAGCAATCTCACCTTTCTTTCTTCATATTCAAAGTTATTTGAGAACCTGAACCAATCAATCTATGTGTGAATAGTTGAATACCCAATTTTAGAAAATTAAAGTCTTGTGTTGTAGTAAGCAAGACTTGATTAATTGTTCTTTGTGGCAATAAGCATGTTTAGCTTAAGTAGGTTTATATATCTATTCACTTAGCAGGTGTATATTCCAATCAGACTTTTGGTGCTTGAGAATGAACAATTGAATCCAATGATGCATATTGTTCACCCAAACCCTATTTGATCATTTTGAGCCTTTTTTTTCTTAAACCCTTTTTATTTTCTAACAAACATAAGATATATTAGTTTTAGCCCATAGTCGAATTTAGGATTAGTAAGTACCTTAAGGACTGTCTAGTTTTACATAACAGTTTTCATTTTTTTGTTTTTGTTGGAAAACTTGTAGAATTTTAAAAAATATGTTAAGTTGAAACATTTTTCATTTTTTTTTACCGTGACTTGCTCTTCCCCGCGCTTTGCCTCCCGCTCCCCGTGTTGTGGCCTTGCGAACAAAGCCACAAGCTCGAACTGCGTACGTAGTTGTCACTCTTCCGTCTTGGCATGTGTCTTCCTACTAAGACGTGTCACGCCCTTTCTCCCCTCGCTCGCAAGTGATGAATTATCTTAAAGAGGAGCAGTTCAGGTCTAAGGTGTTCATCCTCACCAAGAAGAACACCTCAACTATAAGAAGGTCATTCTCTTTATAGAAGCCTCCAAGACATTAAGAGAAGTGTTTTGCCTTCAAGAGAATCTTTTTTTTTCAAGAGGTCCTCTTATCTCTCCACCACACTTGGCCTCCTGGAGGAGCTTCCTAGTCTTCATGAAGTGTCCCTAGGACCTCCTAGTCATCAAGGCTCCAAAGGAGAGCCTCATGCGCTCTCCAAGGGGCATGCACACTACTATCGGTCATGAAAAGAGTCTCTCGCCTCTTTAGGATATATTTAACACTTGAAATCTTCACGTTTTTAAATCACATCATTTACATTAGGACACTACTAGTAGAAAATATACCCTAACGCCTAGAAAAGAAAACAACATATGCTCTAATGTCTATAATGTGCTTACTTGATTTGAGTCAAAAGACCCCTCAAATATATTCTTAACCCCACAACACATTTCCTATACGTACTAATTCTAATTCAATTATTTCAACTGCCAAAGACTGTAGAGCAGTAATAGCAAGCAGTAAAATCTTTAAAGAGGAAAAAAGATCAATCGCCAAAACAAGTACGGTACAGGAACTGAAACACATGAAAAGTCGAAAAATGGAACATAATCTGAAACAATAATCCTTTCTACTAAATTAGAATTACATCTTCAACAATATTACCTTCAACTTTTGGTCATATTATATACGATATTCGTCCATAAGTGCACAAATAATTTAACATAAAAAACCCACATGTATGTGGATAATGCATATATAATCCATAATGGCTGTAGATGATAAGCAAAGCTTATTTAATTACCAATTAATTCACAGAATCCAACTTTACCACCAATGTCAAGAAAGATAATAGATTGAATACATAAAGTAATCAAGATTTAAGATCAGGTAGTGATCAAAACAAAAGGCCTCATCACCATCATCAGAAGGATCATGCATAGACCAGCCCAAAAAAAAAAAACAGATAATAATTAACACTACCAGTAGCTAACAACATTAAATCCATAACTAACACAGATAACAAAAACATAGAGAAATTACATAAACCACCCTAAATCATGCAAGCTCCAGCTGCAAGAAACATGGCACTAGAGCCTGATCCTCTTTGAACATAGTGTGCTTGTTGTTGCTGCAATTCTGATCCATCTTCTTTGCCATTACCATTACTGCTACTCTTTCTCTTCTTCTTCTCATAGGCTATGCCTCTGGCTTTGGCCTGAGCGTCCCTCACCTCTCTCAGGTACAGCCTCACCGCTCTTGCTCCGAACGGGTTCGTCTCCGGCTGCCCTCCGTGCTCCTCAAACGCCGCCCTCAGACGCCCCACCAGCGCGTCCAGGCTGCCCCACGCCTGCCGGAGCGGACACGCGCACGGCGCCGGCGGGTGGAGCTGCCCGAAGAACGGGCACGACTCGTTGTGGACCTTGGTTTTTCCGAACTGGTCCAGGTACCGCAAGAACTCCAGCACGTGCGCGCCGCTGCACCGGGCCAGCGCCAGCGGCGGCCGGTGGTTCTTCAGGTACTGCCCGAACGTGTTCCAGTCCCGCCGCTTCTGCGACTCGTATCGGCTCAGCGGCTGCACGTGACCTTGCACGTGACCCTGCGCCGCCATGAAGAATGAGTGGGCTCGGTGGTTGTCGATGGCGGGAGTTGTGGAGGTGCCGCCTCTGGAGGTGTAGTGGCTGACGGCGGCTGCGGCGGCGGCGGCGACAGCGGCGGACATTATGTGTTTATAATTTGAGAATTGTGTATCAATTTTGGAGGAGGAGGAGATTTTAATAGAGAAATGGAGGAGAGGAGTTAATAAAGAAGAGGAGAGGAGGAGAGGAGACAAAGGAGGGTCCCATGCAGAGACGACCCACGTCGGCTTGAGTGATGACACTTCGAATATCATTTCATGAACGTCATTTCACTATTTTTCACCTGCTCCCTTTTGTTTTTTTTTTTGCTACCATAATTGTTTTCAATTTTCAGTAATTATGGCAACCATACAATTTTGGTTTAATAATTTGTGGAGAGCCTAATTTCACTAATTTTTTTATTTTTCAATTGAACATAATGAAAAAAAAACAATCCTAACTAATTATGTTATATTATTATGTTTTTGGGATATTATACATTTGGAGTGTATAATTGATGTTGAAAATGACATTAGCGTTGATATGAACCCAACTTAACATGGATCATCGATGTAAAAGCAATTACCTAATTGCAAGAGAGAAAAATATCTCCATTTTAGTTATGATATTGTTCATGATTTAAATTTTAAACATGCATGTATCAGAAAAATAAATGAATTTAATTATGAGTGTCGGGATGGCAATTTATGTTTTCCACACATGATAACCTATTAATAATTTTTTATTATCAAATTGATGTGTGTTTATGTTTAACACACATAACAAAAAACAAAAAGGATACTACTTGTATTATTCTTTTAAATAAAATATTGAGTTGACTCCGTCAATATGTGTTATTTAACATAAACTCATTCTATTTAATAAAAATATTTCCTTAATAACAAAGCAATCATAGTTTAAGGGGTTTTTTGTGCGTTGAAAATATCATAGTTTAAGAGTTGATGTTATTGAGATGACATATTTTACTTACACGACTTTAGTTCCTTAACAATTTAATATTTTTTCTGAGATAAAAATAGTAAGGTCTTAGATAAAAATAGTATATGGTCAAATACTGAAACAAAAACAATAGTTGTAAATTAACATTGAAGCTGGCAACGTTTGTAGTAATATGTATGATTCATGAACAACACAATTAGCTGGCAATGAAATAGATAAGATTATGCATCTGAAATATATATAATTATTCCTAAATACTAAGTTTAATGAAGCAAGCGTGTAAGACATTTTATGTATGTACTCGTTAAATATAAAAACAAAAACGAGATTGGATTGTTTGATTCTATCCAACTAAGTAAGCGCTTAATTAACTACAATTTGATAGTATTCTAAGAACAAAAGACAGCAACATTTATGATTTAACTTATCAATTAGGCATGAAATTAGCTATTAAATTAACTGAACATCTGGATTTTTTTTAAAATTTTTGAGATGAATGTTGAGTGTAGGCAAGGCCAATTTGTTGAATTTGAATGAGTAGCATTGTTACATCTTGTCAAGATGTCAAATCTGGTGAACACAGGTCTGTGTCTGTGACTGTCTGTGACAATATATATAGCTATGGGCATGGTTAAGTTTGATCCATAAATCAAATCAAATCAAATCAATCAAATACACACAACACAAAACAGGGTCTCTTCATTATTCTTGCCACTTTTAGCCTCTGTCTTTGGCACATGGGTTACCTCCATCTCACCTACATTTCTGCAAATTCACTCTCTTTTCTCAAATTTCTTTTTATTTCTTTTTTGTCTTTATGAACAAAAGTTACTACTATAAATTAACTGACCGCCGAAACATAAATGGAAGCAACTTGGCGTATCCACCCGTTTTACATGTTATATATATATAAGATACGTTACGTGTTATGTTGCGATAGGTGAAAATTAGGTTTCATCTTGTGTTTTTGGTTTCCAAGGGTGGGATAGTGGATCTCATCTTGTATTAGTTGTAATGTACAAATAAATTCAATTTTAGAGATATATACGTTTAACATGTACGATAACTCTATGCAATACTCATTTCTCTGTTTTAAGATATCATTTTAAATTAACACATGTTATGGAGAGCTAAGTCACCTGGGCAAAGTGGATCCACCATAGAATAGGCAAAGACTTGTCAAATCCATTTAAAAATGGTATAATTTTACTTAAATGTTGATTTTTGTTCTATTCTATGAACCTTTGTTATTAAAAAGCAAGCCTCCATGCATTGTCCCAAGTCCTTGTTACCACTGTATTAGCATAAACACACATATATCCTTTCTGCTTTCAACTATTTTGGTATATATTCTTGATTTTCAAAATCTTATTTTCTTTACCTAAAAGTATGTGGATATGTTTTTAGCACTCAATTTTCTTCTTCTTCTTTTTGTTAGAACAAAGATTTTTTGAGCCAATAATAAACTTAAAGTGCATTGGGCCGACCACATTAAATTCCCTGCCTAACCTCCTCCAGCAATCAAACTATTTAGTTGAGTAATGTAATTCAATCAATAAAATCAGTCAAATAAGTAGTACGAAAAACTCCATATAAATCATAAATGTATGAAGCTTTTCATGTTATGTACTTTTTCATTTAAAGGAAAATATTAATTTCATTTATACTAATGGCGAATATAAGTGTTCGTGCATACGTGTGTGAGAGAGAGTATGTGTGAGAGAAATAGAAGAAGCCCGAGAGAAAGCGAAGAGAGCTCACAATTTGGCCAAGGTACACTTGGATTAGCCATTGACGGGCTAGGACCAGCAATGACGGAGCTTAGTGAAGCAGCTCAAGCACGGGTCAAGGAAGACATGAAGCTCATATATGACAATTTCAATATCTCTCTGTTTTTCATATGTTTTGAAGAAATTAAAGATTGGAAGTGACTGAACAAGTCGTTATGTTGTTACTCGTCAAAATTAATTTTAAACTACAAAAATACGAAACAAGTATTCGCCACGTAAATTGCCACGTCATTTTGTTTTCAAATTGTCATGAACGTGCAAGCAACACACTTCAATAACATTACACAGAATCTACAAAGTTGGAACTATATTTTCAAAATCTGTCTCAGCTTGCCAACTATTAATCTCAAATTAAACATATTTGCATGGTGATATATATTCTGCAACTAACATCAAAACAAATACGAGTAGTTCGTTTGACACTTTTCAATTGAATTTCAGCATTATCCATCATAAGCTGGGTATTTTCAGTTGTTTTGTTTTCATTAATTGAGTTATGAGAGATTGTCTTATTGATGATGAACTGATACACTCATGTTTATGTACAGGAGTCAGCCTAACTAAATACAGAAAGAGCAATGTTACAGGCATAATTACATGAATCATATTAAAGAGAATATCTCATCTAAAGTCAACTATACCATAATTATCTCAATACTCCCCCGCAAGCGAAGGGCGAGGAACAACCTGAAGCTT
>JAYMTF010001914.1:0-20631 GCA_036897485.1 Pelargonium nanum | reverse complement strand
ATATATAAATTGATGCACTCTATCTCTTTGGAGTGGAACCTATTCGTAGCATAGGACCAACTACCAGTGATTGAAACAGATCAACTGGGTAAATCACTTCTTCATAAACAAAGGCAAAAGTGGACTTTATACTGCCTACTAACTATTCTAAAAGACCATGGATTATGTTCTACCTATAATGCATTGCACAAACACCGCTCTGAAAAAGTGTTGCAGGCACAAGTAGAGGCTATTTCGAATTTTCGACAAATCAAATATTACACGAATTTGATGATTAATATGGATTTATACAGAGGCTCAGCTAGAAAGGGAAATGGTTCACCAAAATGACTAAAGCTGATTCAACTATCCAAATAACTACATAGGGAAAGGGATCATTAAAAGTTTAAAAAAAAAAAACAGGAACTTTTGCTATAAATTTGATGAGCATAAAAAATACCCATACAATATGCAGTAAGATGTGAAGATAAATCTTGTATATGATTATATTAGCCTTTTCAAAAACAGTTTTTTTTTTTTAAACGACAAAGCAATTTATTTAGAGATCAGAATTTCCAAGAAGAAAGCTCTGATGAGAAGTACAGGAGCTAAAAGAGCTTGGAAGAAACAAACAAAACAGATAAATAATGAATGGCTTGGAGTTGCAAAGGAGAGATGAAACATGAAAGAGGATTTAAGGTCCATGACATGTTCCAGTGCAAGAGGCTTGATAAGAAGGCAATGAGTTTATCCCAAAAGCATAGGAGACCTCAAGATCTGCCAGAGGAAGGAGGGAATATAAAGTCAATATTAGAGTCCCACCAACATGATCTGATGATTGCTTGGGGAATTGACTCCATTTTGTTTCTTGAATGAGCACTAAGTCTGGCTTGTTTTTCATGATCAGCAAAATCTGGTACTTCTTAGAAATTGAGTTAGGTCCTCTTAACATTCCATGAAAGTAAGATTATAGAGGAGGCGAGTGCAACATGAGGACGATGTCGCTGTTTAGCACTGAACTAAGGAGTTTTTTTCCACTAGAATCAACTTGGACATGATGTCATTTTCAGGACATTGAGATACCACTCCGGCCTCCGAGAGATTTGCAAATGGACCAAGTATGCATTGCTGACTTTAGGAGAGGTTGGGAGGGAAGGGAAGAGTTGCAGGATATTTGAGAGGATTTTGATTAGGACTTATCAAAGGTTTTCTAGTTTTATTAATGATAGCTAGATACCTTCTGGAATAAGGAAAGAGGAGGCTGAATGGGTGGCATCTAATTTCCCATGTAACATAATATCTTAGTAAAAGAAATCAAGGATGATAATATTACCTGAACATTTTGGTGATTCATGGCTCCAGAGGCTTGGTACTGAAAATTCAAACAAAACAGTTAGCAACCACATACATCAGTTTTTGTTAATTACTCTACAAGATATGAAAAGAGTATGAACCGGTGAAGAGAATGAAGGTTGCTGTGACTGCTGATGCTGATGAAGCTGTCTTTGAAACTGTGCTTGATGTGCTTGTGGATTCTGCTGAGTAGACACAACTTGAGGGTGAATCTGGGTTTGAGGCTGGGCAGTTAGTTTTTGCTGCTGCTGTTCAAGTAACGCTAGCTCCTCAGGTTTCTCCCACTACAAGTCCATGACAAATAACTGAGCACATATGCACAAACAAATAAAACTGCAGAGTATGTTAAAAGGATTTTCTTACCTTGCTTTCACCAGTAACACCATTGTAGTAGTACTTGTATCCATCAGGAGAGGTGTGTTCTGTCCAGTTAGATTTTACAGGAGCTACAGACTGCATCACCACTGGCACAGCAGGAGCAACAGATGCAGATGCAGGCACATCTGCAGCTGGAGTAGCAGCAGGAGTACTAGCAACTTTCTGTGGTGAAATCCCAGACCACTGGGAATACAGGAAAAGGCAAACATTCTCAATATACACACTAATGAGTTAAATCATATACAGATAAAGGAAACAGTAAATCACGCCAAATGCATTGACTGAGCTTACTATACTAGGAGGTACAGTAAATGACAACTTTCTAGAACAGAATTAACTCATCCACACATGAAATATAACCAGTTACAAAATTTTGTTTACAACACATCAAAGGAACAGATATATCATTAATCAGCCACACTCTGGGTGGATGAAATCAAACTTGATTACTTTGAGAAAAGCACCTTTCCTAAAATCATAAATATAGATATCCATCCATCATCTTGCTCCTTGTGTACCAAAAGGTCCTCATCCTTCCAAATTTACTTAGGGATGGAACATAGACAGCTATATTCATCCTAAAAAAAAAACAAGGCTCCAGAGAATGCCACCCAAGCCAGAACTAAACAGTATGTGGAAGCGCTAATTTTTAGAACAAAATTTCTTATGACAGACCAACAATTATGGAACCAGAATTCAGCAGTTCTTGAACCAAGTTTGACATAACCAAGTAACGAAACTCAAGCAAGATTGAAAACATACTATTAACTTTTTAAAACTCATTGTGAACTAATCTCAAATGTTCCTAAGACTACAATCAATTTCTCCATTATGAATCCTCCTAAGACTGCTATTACTTATTAGGAAATACCTGCTGTTTAGTAGTCTGGTTACCATGCTGTGAAGGTAAACCTTGATTTGATGGTTGCATGAGCTGCAGTTGTTGCTGCAGCTGAGAAAATGCCTGCTGAGATGACTGAAAGCTGGCCTGTAAAGTTTGAGTCTGCTGTGATAACATCTGAGCTAATTGAGAAGGTGAATGCTGAGGAGGCTTATGTAGTTGCTGCGTAGGTGTGGGCAGCTGCTGTTGGTTCACTGAAGATGCAGCATGTGAATTGATATTCAAAGGGGTTTGCATCGCCAGAGAAGATGAGGCATTCGGCGGGATATGAGGCTGAGAAAGAGGTAACTGTCCGCCCATACCAATTGACTGTTGTGATGGCGATGGTTGATTGAAGAGTGGTTGACCAGCAGAATGAGGGAGTTGTAACTGACTAGGTTGGCGTACTGATGTATTGGAAGTCTGTGTCTGTGAGTAAGATGACAGATTATGAGGGGTTAGTTGAAGGGAAGACGGCAAGTGCTGAGGTGATTGGAGAGGCTTCTGCACTGGTGATATTTGCTGACCAACAGCAGGGATTTGAGGCAATGGCTGGTTAAAACTCTGTAAAATAAGTAAAATAAATGTTCTGATTCATTTTGGAGAACAGGATAAAAACATGAAAGCATCAAGGTCTATCGTCATATACCTGTTGAGATACAGAAGATGAAACTCCAAATCCTGGTAGAGAGCCATCAACAGGGCCACCAAGGGGACCACCCTGAAATTTGGAGCATAATGAGAAATTAAATTTTGCACGAAAAGGCAATCTTCATCCACACACAAAAAAAAATACACCCAATGCGAACATGTTTAAACAGGACCCAACATTCCATAGTTCCAGCTTAATGTTATCAGCTGGATCAAAATTGAGCCTAAAGATGTTTTAGATTCCATTCAGATGGTATCTGGTTTGTTTATTTAAAGGTCAACAGCTACACAATGAGAAATACTACAGACAGGAATCACAGGATGTAAGTTGAACAAGTAAAAAATGAACAATGTTATCATATAAGTAAACTCCAAATATTTGTGTCAGACTTTGGTTGTGTTATTACTCCAACCTAAAAACTTAAGTTAGTAGGAGCTTGTTTGGGTTGTCTACTTCCATTGTCTATAGAGGTAAAATGTCTATGCTGGAAGGAGGTAAAATGTTTGTAGAAAATTAAAGGTTTGTTTGGTAAACAAACATTTGGGAGGTTAAAAAAATTGAAAATTTAAATCGTTTGGTAAGATCGTCTTAAATAAGGGTATAATTATGAAGTTAATAAACTGCCCTAAGATTATTAAATATTTATATATAGAATTGAAACATATCAAACTCAAATGGTCTGAAAGTAAGGGTATAATTATGAATTTACTAAACTGCCCTTAGATTATTAAATATTAAAATTAAAATAATTATACATAGAATCGAAACATATCAAACTCCAAACACTTTCAGTGTGAGATATTTTAACAGTTGTGTGAAGGCCTGCTCCACATGAACAAAGAAATACGCCGGGAGGGAGCACACACAGGCCCAAGACGGCAAGACCAAACCAACTCTGTCATTCTACTAAATTTACTGCAACCTAAGAGCTTAAGAGATTAAGTGTAGAGCCCGAATAATATATCAAGTGTTCTCAAACTCCAAACTCTTCCAACGCGGGATACTTTAACAGGTTGCAGGTCAACAAGCCCATCGTTGCATCAAAATGCATACAAAATAATCTGAAGGTCATTGACATCCATAGATGTATTGAAATATCTATTTAATTCTTATAAAAAGAATCAGAAGAATAAGAGGGCTGCCTCCAAGAAAGAAGAATATTTTCTTGTGGACAACAGAAAAAAATTAGACGTTCAGAATGAGTCCAGGAATTCACTGGATAGCATGTGACCTAATGAGAAAAGTAATACTTTTGAAAAAGAAAATGTAGCTGTCAATACAACAGAGGCATTCGTTACACACTTACACATTATTGGCAGAATATGTAAATACAAAAACAGAGAGCAGCTGATAGAAAAAATTAGCTGTTTTCTTACCGGATTTACTGGCATTGTCATGTCCCCAGACCTGGGAAGCAATTGATTACCATAACCACCAATTCCAGAATTGGCAGGCTGCCCCAGATTCTGTGGGCTCATTGGATGCCAAGGATTTGGTGGAGCTCTATCAGTCATGGAATCACCAAAGTTGGGTGCCGATCTGCTGGGAGTGATGGAACATAAGTTCGCTGATAAAAATTACTGACACAGAAAAATAAGTTCTGATTAAAACAGAATATGTGGAGGATTAGTACCTAACTCCTGGTGCTTGAAATCGAGGACCAAATCCTGGCCCTCCAAATGCAGGACCACCCCTAAAACAAAAACAAAAATTAAGGAATCTCAACGGTCAGAATTCAGATGTACCAAACCTTAGGATACTCCCAGAGAAGCTCTGAGTAGATGAAGCCATTAAAAACAAAACTTAAACAGTTCCAACAAAAACCTTCATGCATACTCATACAACCCAACCTCCCTCCTAAAAAAAGCACGGTGAAAGTAACATTTGGTACTCGTAATCTCTATTTTGCTTGTAAAAGAGACTATCACTTCAAAATTTGCACATAAATAAATGAAGTTTATGTCAAGAAAAAAGAAACCTTGAATCTCCACTCCTAGGTCTCTTGGGATCAGCAAATCGGACAGTTAATGGTTGATCACAGCCCTAAATTTCATAGAACAGACAGTAAACAAAAATGTTTTATAACATAATTAGGAAACAGAACATTTCCAAAGGAACAAAGCATGCTTACACTCATTGTGTAGATCCCATTTAAGGCATTTATAGCTGCCAAGGCCATGTCTTTATGAGAATATTTAACGAACCCACATCCTTCATGAAGAATTGAACAAACATATAAGAAATGGAAGCATCCAAACGAAATAGCATCAGCGGCATTCAAACATACTGAGATATAAATATACGCATGCTAGTAAGCAAACAAGAAGAGACATTCTGAAAAATTGTTAAAATGCAGAACCCACCATCTAACTAATCAATCAGAAAAGGGCAAAAGGCAAAGAAAAAAAAAGAATCAACAATAGCAACTACCTTCTATTATTTTCTTAGAAAACAGACAAAAACAATTGAATTTCGCAAACCATTGGAGAAAGTTACAATTACTGTTACAAAATTGACTGGCCAACTTCTATCTAAATATCACTGGGTGGCATTAATATTATCAAGAAAATTTATAGAGCACTCTGCAAAATTAGATAGAACTATAGAACGCACCACGACTCTGCTTCATCTCATCACGCATGAGGTAGACATCTTCAACTCGACCATAAGGTGAAAAAATCTGTTAAGGAATAAAATCAGTAGACAAATAAAATTACAAGTACAGATGCATAAACAAGACAAGACAGAGCAAAGTTGTTAAGAGGCAAGAGTGAAAAAAATGTTGACAAGTTCTGATTATTGGGGAAAACGTGGAAGAAGAAATAAAGGATCCTTTATGCCCAGGTGTGGAAAAGAAGTGTATTTGGATTTTGGAGTACTAATGTAAGAGTAGATTAATTTAAATCTAAAATCAAACAATAGAACGCGTGCGACATACTGTCTCCACTTCCTTTTCTGAAGCATGCTTGTTCAGTGAGCCCACAAACAATTTGTATTCCACTGCACCTGGAAAAAGGACAGAAATCAGATACGAATGACCAATAATTCAGGATAAAGAATATGAGGTTAAGAAAAATGAAGATTAAAGGAGTTGGCTTTAGTCCTCAAATAAGAAGATGATATCTCAGCCAGTGACTCGCATTTGCCACACAAAATGTCTCCACAGGGAATTGTAATGCACTAATAAATCTCAGATTCCATCCATATGGAGGAGACAAGCCACAAACATACAGTCTACTGACAGATATACTTGCTCTGGCTCATGCTCGTACCTATAATCTACTTCAACTAGCAACTAACTCAAAGCACATATTAGGACAGACAGATAAGTTAATACACCAATGAACTAGGTATAAGTGGTGGCCAGACACAAATTTTATACATACAGGTATCAATCACCCAGATGCCACAAGAAGTGATAGTACCAATTCAAATTGAGAGCAAACTGAATTGGAAGGCAAAAACAAAAGACTATTGACAGATAATCAGGAGAAGACAGAATCCTTCAAAAAAAATGCAAATTGCAGACTAGCATGTTTGAAATTTTCTGAGCCTTTCTCTAATCAACATATCCAGCTCATAATCAAAGCCTCACAGGATGCTTAAATATATATGGCTCAGATTACCCTGTTTATAATGAAATTTGTAACTAGACACCTCAAAAAAATATTTTATTTGTAAGAGAAAATTATTATTATTAGAAACGCCAAAGTAACTTTTTTCTGCTGCCCTCTCATTACTAATCAGGACCAAAGTAAACCGGCGTTGAACAAAAACAACTTTTTTGTTTTACTTTCATGTACTTTGAAGATTGATGTATGTGGGTGGGTAGATGGGGAGAGGTTGTTAGTTATCTAATTGCAATCTAAATATTTTACATATTAACATTTCCTTCCTTCTTTTCTATAAATTTTCCAAGTTATGAGTTTTTCTGGTGTTCTTGAAGGGTTTCAAATGGCAGTCCTCATGCAATATCTGCACATTCTAAACCCACTCCACATAACTTGAAGAGGCATGTTCACAGGAATATAATACATTAATTTTAGTACAGTAACAAGTAATTCTGTTCAGCCAAAAAATAAATTGGTGAGCAAGATGTGAACCTATGGCTCACCCCAACAGAACCTCTCTTCCCTGAGGCCTGATCCAAGGCCCAGAACCATACACAAGAGCTACAACGTCTTTTCCTAAAGACCTAAACTAAGTTGGGGTTGACAACATAAATCCTTCATCAAAAACCATATGGGATCATCTTTTCGTATTCTGCTACACTCCATCCTATCTAGTGCCATAACATCTATTCAGTGTTGCATTACGAAGTCTTTACTTATTATATCTGATCTTTTTAACTTCAGTCTCTCCCTGCAATATTTAGTATCACCTGGCTGAAATTCTTCACTCTTCTGAAACCACAAATACCCAAGCCATCTTGGATGATTTGTCCTAATCTTAACTTTAATTGTTGCAACTGAACTTTTGCATGAATAGCTTCATTCTCGATAATACCATTCTTAGTGCTACCACAGACCCACCGAAACATTCTCATTTCTGCCTACCACTATTCTATGGCTTAGGTGTCTAGTTGGATGTATTAAAAAGCAGTGTCATGCAGCATAGTTGGATGTATCACACAAAGTACCTTGGAGCACTTCTCCTTTACCTCCATACCGGCATACTTGGATAGGACCCAAATGGTTCTAAACACAAATTTTAGCAAGTGGAGACAAGATAGAATATCAAAGTAAGCAAACTCGAAGATAATTACCTAAGCGTTCTCGTTCTCCATCAGCATATCTGACTTGGATAGGACCCGTCCCCTGGAAATCATACATGAACATGTGAATCTAATATAAACAATGAAATCAGAATTCAAAAGCAACCAACAACTCACCCCAGGCAGAGTTTGTTGATTATGCAAAGCTCTAATGGCCCTATCAGCTTCTTCTGAAGTTGCGTATTTTATAAAACAACAACCTGCATATGTGAAGAGATAATATCCTAAGCTCATTAGGTTACTTCTGCCTTTCTTGCTCTTTTGCACATAGCCGGTTAAAGACAAATGTAAATGACAATATAGCGTATGTAGAAGAAAATGCTACATGTACAAAAGCATAGCCTACAAAGGAAAGATATGAAAAAAAGAGAAAACTCAGGGAGTACAGTGTATCCAATCGATATTCCATAAAACCAATATGTAGAAGAAAATGCTACATGTACAAAAGCATAGCCTGGAAAGGGAAGATATGAAAGAACAGAAAATTCAGGGAGTGCAGTGTATCCAATCTATATTCCATAAAACCAAAGAGCAAGCTCATTGAACAATTAAAAACTCCATGTATGATTCACTTTATCTAGGAAAAGCAGGCACAAGACAATACCAACTTATGTGACATCCTTAGTGTATTGATTTCAACCTTATGTAATTCTATAGTGGCACAGAAATGTATACCCAAACAGAAAACTAAAAGCAACAGAGCATGGACTTAGTGATTATCATAAATAACCATATGAAGATACTGGCTGTCAAGGCAGTTCTAATGAATAGATTCATGCGGTGGAAAAATCTAGAAGTTCACAAACCAGAAGTGAAGGATATTGTGAGACCATGAAATGGATGTTATTCCTATATAGCTATCGAAAGGCATCAACATCGCACAACACATATCATTTCAATGATATCTCTAACAAATTAAGATTGCAGGCCAAACCCTAGAACGTTTAATCGAGGAAAGAAGCAAATCAATGGCAAAAGGAAGATGAGGGATAAATAGAATAAATCCTAAGCCAAGATCCTCTACTACATCGTAACAAGAAGACATCCAACCTAAGGAACTGCAAGCTAACAACAAAAATAATAGCCCATCTGCAAAAGGAGAACAAGGAAAAGCCTCTCCCAAAAAGAATCACAGCAGAAGAAGGCAATGACATCAATATTACATTTCGCTTTGTATTAGAAGCTTCTACCTGAACATTATCAAAACGTACATCCACAGTATCGCACTTCACATAAACAACCCAAATTCATCCCAATCAGCAATACATCAAGCACATATCATTATCACGTGAAAGTAATTATCATTAAACAATGATTTAACTTCCTCTAAGACCAATCACAACTTATGCATCAAGTGCACTTCCCTATCTTTAGTGCAACAAGAGCAAATGCATAGGTTAATTTTCTGGGTAGTATAAAATCATCAGCAAATAAGAATAGAACAGTTTAGAAACAATTGTGTGTCAGACAACAAACACACCAATGAAGAATATGAGCTTATAAACAAAGCCATAGGCACTAAGCAGAATGGAGTTCATGTTCATATTCTTAAGTACTAGTAACTCAACCTATTGGACAATAAACGCACGCATATTATCTATATAATGGCTCACATCCCAGCTAATGTAGATACAAGTGTAGTCTCACAACCAAGAACATTATCGAACAAGAGTCAGAAACGACTTCCAAAAGTATCCACAAGGATATGCACCATAATGGAAAATGGCCAGCTGATAAATTAATTTTCCCTACAACTTCTTACACCACCAGTTTGCTTGTCTCAAACATCAACTACAACTTGGATCCATAAGTGATGTCCGAGTGGTATTTAACAGGTAAGCAAAACATAAGCTGAAACTAAAATTAGAAATTAGTGATTCATCTCATTATTTGTAGTCAACATATCTCTTCAATGACAGATGCATCAAACAAGAAAATAACCCACATCCAAATAGAAAAAAGAGATTAGAATGAATATCCCATAAAGACATTATGAACAATCCACTCATGGCTCAGTCCAAAAAAGAAAGCAAATAAAACTGGGAAATAAAACAAGATATATTGAACACAGTAATACAAAGAGGAACCTGCCATTACGCAACTCATAGGAAGACAATTCAAGCAGTGGGCTTCTTCCATAGAGGCTAAAAGTCAAGCAAACATCAATTTTATGATGTGGGCTCCAAAAGACAATTAAACCGAATCAAAACTAACAAAGCATAATTGGAAAGGTTCACCAAGCAACATGTCATGATCATGACATGTTGCCTCAGTAATTGAAGATCAATTTTTGTTCTTTTTTACAGCAAAAAGCAAATACACTCTTTCTTCTTTTTCCCTGCTCTTCCACCCCCACTTTGATAAGTGGGGGATCAAAGTGGGGGTGTGTCTACATATCCACATTGAGGGACACAAACACAGTCAACAGGCAAAGCAAACACAATTAAGTCCCTCCCACAGAAACAGTGAAAGAGAATAAGACTGATAACCATGAACAAAAGTCATGATACCCCAGCAAAGTAATCTAAGGCCTGGACCTGGTGAAAAAATGCTTCCAATCATTGTAAAATCGGCTTGCAGTGCCTCAGCATATAACTTAAATGAACACTATTACTTGAACGATTGAGGAATATAAAGAAAATCTACCTAAGGGAAGCCCTTGTGAATTAAGTATCTGAGTAGGGACACTATTACAAACCAGCTAGCAATTTAAGAGAGCTCATGTTTGACATCATACATGCATTCATACATAACGGGCCAACATGAGGTATCTATCCGTAAGAATTAAAAGTTCTCGCACATATTGTCACATAACTGAGTATGTTTCCACAACAAAATGCTACTGTCACAAGAAAATATAAAATATATCAACCAGCCAAGCAAGAGTAATGAGCAATCTTCAAGGCCCCAACACAAGGGATAAAGATAAACTAAAGCAAACAACTAGGAAGAGAAGCCACAAATAATAATAAATAAAACTAAATCTATAAATCCACATTCAGTACTTCAACCATACTCTCAACCTTACAACATTATAATTTATCAACTATGAAACCAGCACACTACTGTACTCATTCAATTATCCAGATAAAAATTAAGAAAACAACAAAGTAAAAGTACAAAACCAATATTTGCGCAGGTGGGCCTCAATACAGCCACTAAACTTGAACCTTCAAGCACAAAAACTTATCACCATTGGATTCCAGCCCATAAAAACAATCAATCAAATTATCTAGATAAATTAGTACATGCACCATATCCATATTCCATACACAAAACTTTTAACGGCAACAACCATAAAGACTGATAAAAATATAAGAAACTGGTCTGCACATGTAATGTATACATTATGATCACATCATTCCATATCATCACACACTTGCCAAGTACATGAAACTCCACACCATTAGTTACTAGTCATATTAAATGACAATTGATCGCATTCCAGCACATTAACAATATTATCATACACAAAATGCTCATAAATAGTCAAGCAAAGAACTAACTCAACCCACTGCTTCACATATAGATAAGACAACAGAACCATCATAATTCAAAATTATCCATCCACAAGACCTTAGTTCAAAATGCTTCTCTGAAGAACAAATACCAGCAGAGACACAACTCATACTCGTCAAACCCAATCAGCATTCATCACATACAATCTAACTAAGACTCATCGCATTTAGTCATATCCAAAAGTGGTATAGCTTCATTCCAAGCCATTCATCACCAAGATAAGAAAAAAACAACAGAAACTCTCCGAATTATATTGCAATTCATGAACATTCAAACTCATATCCAAAAGAAAATTGTGTCTATTTCTGTACAACAGTTTCATTCTTGACATGAAAAAGCTACAGTTATGGTAATAGACACTCCCATTTACAATTGAATTGTTGGGTAATGCCCCCACTGCTGCAGCCATTAATACAAGCGCAGGACCTGTTTGTCTTACAAGTACATAAACTGGTTTTAGTTGGTTTACATGTCTTGTCCTCTTCTTGTATGAAAGGATGGACATTAAAGAAAAGTTGCAACCAAAATCAACAAGCCCGAAACTTGTTGCAAAAACAAACTGAGACGAAAGATGAGATTACTGTTGCCCCCATCAACCCTCAGAGGACCTGAAAAGAGATAGGCATGGATAACAATTATTATAAAGAAAATGGCACTTGAACATACCTTGTTGTTGTCCAGTTCTCTTATCTTTGATCAAAGCAACCTCTATCACATTTCCATGTTCCTCAAACAAAGGGCGAATCTGACATCAAGTTTAGAAAAACACAAATGTTATGACAACACTTGCCCAAGTGGACATCATTTTTTGTCCAAAAAATCCAAAGAAGGACAGGGTATGATGATCAGAAAACCAAATAGGAGAACAGCATGTGAATAATAATTCACAAAATAGTCTTCAGTATCTCAAGCTAGGAGAGAAAGATGCGAGAGAGGCAAGTTAATATCATTTCCATAATCAACCACATGAAGCATGTCAAAGAGTACATCAAGAAAATGCAAGCTAAGTAATACTCTCTTCGCCCAAAATTGAATGTCATCTCTAAACAATGCAGACAGTTTAAGAATTATGCATTCACTTTTTTTACTTTCAAATTTAATCTATCTTTTCGGAATTGCCTCAATAAAAAGCATGCCCTCATTTAGTATTAGTAATTAGACTGATGGTAAAGGGTAATCTTGGTAGGCAAAAGTTTGGGACCACCAAATAGGGAAAGGGTGACAATTATGTTAGGGCAACCCCAAGTGGAAATAGTGACATTTAATTTGGGACAGAGGGGTATCCTTAAACTGAAGTTAATCATGTATGAGCTTCAACAATATGATTCCTATCTTGAGCATAATAATAGCATAATATATCACTCACATCTTCTTCAGTGGCTGTCCTGGGAACAGATCCAACAAAAAGTTTGGCAAAACTGCCACCATCAAAATGATCTGAAAATTATAAATGAAAATTTGTAAGTACTTTCAGATAACATAAAATACTTGCAATACATTATATCAGAAATATATGAACAATTAAACCAATATTGAAAAGCATATTAGGCATGGCACAAATGATGAGGGACATCAAAATAAATACTACTGTTGAAAAACTTAAATTCTAGACTATCTAACCACAAATTCCCCTCTCCTTGTACAACAAAATGGACTTGGAACAGGTGGACGTGACATTTTAGACACTAAAAACTTCTTTTCCTCAAGAGATTTCCTTCCAAGTTCTTTTACAACAAAACCCTCAAAACCGAGAAGATGTCATTACAGTTTTGCTGACCTAAAATCCGTGTCAGCACTATTGCTGATACTGACATCTAAGTCCTTCAAGACATGTATCTTTACATGGCTGTTGAGACTGGCATACTCTTTTGTTTCTTGAGGAGTGAATGACATGTGTTCCAATCCCAAACCTAACGAATTATACAACAATTCCGAAAAACTTTTCATCTGGACAGTTTCAGCCTGCAATCTATAAAGAACTTGTGAACACCTCACAACAATATAGAGCTTACCCAAACTTCTCTCAATGTTCCTAATGAACTTATAGGATGCCTCAATTTTTATAATTAAAGTGAATTACAGATAGAACCCTGTTCAGATGAAGCACAGTTCATCTCCATGACTGCCTAAACTTATAATTGTTTCTAAAATTTGACTGACTCGGATACACAATGCCCATAACAACAGAGGCAAACTTAAGCTCAACTCATCTCAAGCAACCAGAAAAGCAATCTATCCAAGGCATCACAGAACTATCTAGCTACAATAAACTATTTATAAAGGGCAAACTTGAAATCAATACTCACATAATCAAGTGATGTGACAAAATCAAAGAAAACTAAAAAAATTCATTCTCTTTCACGAAAAAGAAAATCTAAAAACTCAATAAATAGAAGAAGACCCACCTCTTCCAGAGAAACCAAACCCTCGTTTCTGACCAGAGAGCGAGGGAGGCGGCGGTGGAGAGGGAGCAACCTGTTGGTTGGGCAGAAACCCTCCAGGAGCAGCCATAGGGCGGAATCCTCCACCGGTGGCGCCCATTGGTCGGAATCCTCCTCCGGCGGCGGCGGCGGAGGGAGGTTGACGCGGGGGGCTGTCAAAGGGGCGATGGGCGCCGCCTAGGGGGACGCGGAAGCTGGAGGGGCTGCGGCGGTTGACGGGAGAGTGAGAGGGAGAGCGAGAGGAAGGGCCTCGCGAGTGGCGATGATAGTCTTGGCTGGTGCCATAGCGGTCTGCTCTGTACCTATCCAGCTTTGATTGTTGAAGAAAAGCTAGCCCTAGAACACACCACAGAGGGAGGAGTCGGAGCACGAGAGAGAGAGAGAGGGTTGTGATTTGACGAAACCAAACAAACAAAAGGAAGCCAAACTAAAGTAGATGAGGTGTGCTTGTCGTATCGAGTACACATATACACACATGATTACCATTTATTTTATTTTTTTGTAAAATACCCAATCTAGTTCCCGAAGTTTGGCGTTTTCACTCAATTTAGTTCTTGAACTTTTGTTAACCAAAATTAGTCCATGAACTTTCAGTTGGCTCGAAATAGTTCTTGAACTTTCACATATTGACCCAATTTGGTCATTGCCCTTAAAGCTTATATAAAAAAATTCAAGGACTAAATTGGTCAATATTTGAAAGTTCAAGACCATTTTGGGTCAATTGAAAGTTCATGGACTAAATTGGGTCAAAATATGAAAGTTCAGGGACCAAATTTGGTTAAAAAAAGTTTATGGACCAAATTGGGTCAAAACATCAAAGTTCGGGGACCAAATTGGGTCTTTTACCTTTTTTTTTTGGTAAATTGCAAGTTTTTACCCTCAACTATACCCATTTTAACTCTGGATACCTTCAACTTTTGCATCTAACTATTGGATATCCAAAACTTAAAGTATACGTAAGGAAATAATGAGACTCAAACCCTAATATACAATTAGGTAAGTGATTTCACAAACCCTAAAATACTATATCTATATAAATAGTGGTTTATATGTTTCACAAAAACGTAAAAATAGTGTTATTACTCATGTAAGTATTTGTTTGGTATATTGTATTAACTAATATTATTCATGCATGTTATTATTTTTTTTGCTAAATATTTTTTCTATTGATATTGTTTAGGAGAATTTCACTATACTGGCGAACATATAACGATGATCGGGATGCAAACCTTCTTGGACGAATCGTTAATATTCATGTACGTATTTGTTTGGTATACTGTATTAACTAATTAATACTATTCATGCAAATTCTTTTATTTGCTAAATATTTTTTCTATCGATATAGTATAGGAGGAATTGACTATATTGACAAACATACAACGAGAACCGGGATGCAAATCTTCTTGCAGCGAAAAGTACCATGTAATTAATGTATACGTAGATGATAAAAACACATACATAAATGATAAGTAGTTGTATTTATGTATATGTAATTGAACTATTTTTATATTTAATTAAATTATTTTTTTTAATTTTATTGTTGATGAACAATCAATGAATAATGAAATCCAAATTCTTTTCGAATAAATTTTGGTGATTGATGTTTAACTATTTGTAATCATGATTTATAATTTTGTACATTTAGTATAATATGCATATACATGTAATTCGATTATTTTTGCATTTAAATGCACAACTTTTATATTATATTGTGTACGTTATATATTTATATTCATAGTTCTTTATATTTAAATATTCAACTATAATAGTCTAAATTAGATTAATAGTTTTTTACTATTATAAGTTTTTAATTCCCATGCATCGCATGGGATGAAAACTAGTAGTCAATAATTGCATGGATATGGAAGATAAAACCATTACATAATTCTCAAAAAGAAAAAGAAAAAAAACAAACCATTACACAAACACACACAAATGATATAAATCTTCGGTTCCGCGGGTAAATTGGAAGCTCATGTCAGCCCGAGAACCACTCACCAACCAAATCTAATGGAAGACAAAACGTACGAATCTTGAAAACAACCCATTTGCTCCATTCCCTAACCCTTTTGCTCATCTTCTTTCCTTTTGCAGGAAGCAACATACACACAGCAACAACCATTTTCAGATCTGTCACTGCAACACATTTTCCTCTGAAAATCTAGCAGACCCACAAGTGATCACACCCATAATCCTAAATGAGTTCTTTTAGAATATGGAAATGGAGATGATTTTGATGATGGGTCTTGATTTGGAGACCAAAAACAAGCACCAGTAGATGGATTTTCAGGAGGAGGATGTGGGTTTCTTTCATGAAGACATGTCCAGTAAGAGGAAACATGACACCAGAAAATTTGTTGTTGCTTGTGCCATTTTTGCCTCTCTCAATAATGTGCTTCTTGGCTATGGTTTGTGTTCTCTTCATGGCTTGTCTCTGTTTCATCAATTTACTTTATGCAATTCCACTTTGGTTTCCAACAATTTTTTAATTGCCATTTTTGTTTATCTGATCTCCATTTCATGATTGGGCTTAAATACATGGGTGGATAAAACCCTAGACATGAAATATAAACCAAGTATCTTCTTTGCATATTAATTTGTAGACAATGGCGGAACTAGGGGTAGGCTGTAGTAGGCAACAACCAATGCCATATCCCAAAACATCATTAAATATTAGGTAGATCCACAACTTTCATCGTGAATATTTGAGTTCAATGGTAATACTATTTCCTAGGTTGAGATTATAGTTTATGTGTTTTGTTTGGTTTTAATATGCCCACCCAGATCCTACATCCTAGCTCTGCTAGTGTTTGTAGTTAAGACACATTTAGAGAATTATCACAAAAGTATCGCGTTTTAATTTCTTGATTGCATAAAAAAAATCCCAATTATGATAGGAATGGGTTTTTTGAACCAGGACATGGATTAAATGAAAACACCCTTAGTTGATTCGAGTTGTGTTTTCATACTTGTGTTATGGCTTGTGCACCTTCACCATGATATATTAGGTTGATTTGTGTGATATGGAAGCAATAATTAGTGTAGTTTGTTTTTATTTAGGTGCAAGTATAAGATGTTGTTTAGAAACAAGCAAGTTTTCTGTAAAACTTCAAGAAACAGTGTGTTAGTCAGCTCGTATGTTCTCAGTTCGCTCTATGCATATGTTGGTTGGCTCATATGTCATGAACTTGCTCTAAAAAAATCATTCAGTAGTTGTCTTATCCAATATCTTTGGAATGTGGAGGGTTGATGTATTACATTTGAATTGAATTGTTTCAAGATAGCATTCGTTGGTGAAAAATCTCCATGAACCGTTATTGAGGCGGACAAATTTGAACTTTGGTTGGTTTAATGAGTTAATAATATCGAACGAAAAACAAAGTACATGGGATGACGATTAGAATATAGGTTGAACTACAATTATCGTTTTCATCCTTGTTTAGCTTTCCGGGATAACAATCTGTATTCTGTTCTTTTGCAGATGTGGGTGTTATGAGTGGAGCAATTTTGTTCATTCAAGAGGACCTGAAGATATCAGATGTACAACTAGAAGTTCTTGTTGGAATTTTAAGCATAATATCACTTTTGGGTAGTTTAGCTGGAGGAAAAACATCAGATTCCATAGGTAGAAAATGGACGATAGCCCTTGCCGCTATTATATTTCAATCCGGTGCTGTTCTAATGGTTTTTGCTCCTGGTTTTACATTATTGATGGCCGGGAGGCTCTTGGCTGGAGTCGGGTTAGGCTTTGGGATCATGATTACTCCTATTTACATCTGTGAGATTTCACCATCTGTTGACAGAGGATCTCTTACCTCCTTCCCCGAGATCTTTGTAAATCTTGGAATCCTTCTCGGATATGTCTCCAATTACACTTTTTCGGGACTGCCTGCACATATAAGCTGGAGGATCATGATCGGTGTTGGAATCCTTCCCTCGGTCTTGATTGGCATTGCCTTGTTCGTGATTCCCGAGTCACCCAGGTGGCTTGTTATGAGAAACCGGATCGATGAAGCAAGATTAGTGCTTGCTAAGATAAATGAGAGTGAAAGAGAAGTCGAGGACAGGCTCGCTGAAATACAATTAGCCGCTGGAAGTACTAATGGTGAGAAGTATGAACCGCAAGTTGCGTGGTCTGAACTGTTCAATCATTCTCCAGCTGTTCGACGGATGTTGATCGCTGGTTGTGGAATCCAATGTTTCCAACAGATCACGGGTATTGATGCAACCGTGTACTATAGCCCCACAATCTTCAAACATGCCGGGATTGAGGACGAAACTCAACTTCTTGCTGCAACTATTGCTGTAGGATTTACCAAAACCATATTCATCTTGGTAGCGATATTCCTTATCGACAGAGTGGGTCGAAAGCCTCTGCTTTATGTAAGCACAATCGGAATGACTATTTGCTTGTTCGGTCTAAGCTTTACGCTATCTTTTATGGGGAATGGGAAGCTCGCAATTGGTTTGACTATTTTTTCAGTTTGTGGCAATGTAGCTTTCTTCTCCGTTGGAATTGGCCCGATTTGTTGGGTTGTATCATCCGAAGTCTTCCCGTTGAAGCTTCGAGCTAAAGCATCGGCTCTTGGAGCAATCGGTAGTAGGGTTAGTAGCGGCGTGATTGCAATGTCATTCCTTTCAGTCTCTCGTGCAATTACCGTTGGTGGAACGTTTTTGGTCTTTGCTCTTATATCGGTTGTTTCCATTGTTTTTGTTCACATGTGTATACCGGAAACAAAGGGAAAATCCTTGGAGCAAATTGAAATGATGTTTCAAGACGACGGGAAATGGCAACGAGGGAGCGAGCTGGAATTGGAAGACGCTGCACGTCTAGTGCACGAAGAAAGAGTGGTGAACGAGCGACAAACTCAAGAACAACGAGAGGCTTTAACCGAAAAAGGAGGTTAGGTTTTCTTCTCTATCATTACTGCAATAATCGTCGAGCTCACAACATACACGATTCTTTCGTTGGTAAAATATTTATGCACTTCTTGGATTGTCATTGTTTTATAGAGTTAGTTTATATTTTGTTTATATATATGTGATATTTAAACTTAGGATTGAGTGAAAGTATATAGTGTTACTTGTATATAAAGATTTTATTGTTCAATTCTTTAAAATTTTACAAATTCTAGCACCGAAATTTGTAATTTTTGAAAAAATACTCTTTTCTTCTTATGTACTATTGTTGCAGGTAAGTTGTTCGTGCTAAAACAAAAGTTTGATAAGAAAAAGAACGATAACAGTGATTAAGATGATAAAAAATATGAGAATGAAAACTTACTAAAGTAAAAGGAGAATAAAGTTAGAGTAACTAAGAGGAAAGAAAATCCAGAATTTCGGCACTGAAATCTGAAAAAGTTTGAATTTGAAGTTTTCAGCGTCAGAAGTTTAATACGGGTCTAAAACTATTGTTTTAGAATTTAGCAACAAAGTTGTCATGTTCTTTGATGGTGGTCTCTTGTTTGCTATTCGGCTCTTAATATTTTCTAGAACACACAAAATGGACTAAAGTAGCGTCTCGATGATTATTTTCTGTTAGGAACGAGAATTAAGAATGGAAATAAAAACGAGATTCTCATTGTTTATATTTGTATTTAGAGTTTTTTTTTTAATATTTTTTTGTGTGTCATAAAAATGGTTTTGAAATGAAAATCTAATTTCCATTTTCATTCTGAAAATTATAATTCAAATCCTGCCTAAATCCGTGAATATCTCACTTTAGTAATGCGTAAAATTGTTATGTTGAGTTCGCATCGCGAGTTGATTTCATCGTTCGTTTCTTATAAAAAATAAATCGGCTATAAAAATGATCTCTAATTTATTAGGATGTCAGAACCTAAGAAATCTGTGGGAACCCAAAATTTAGGTCAATTTTTCGCATGTTCGAATTGCATAAAATGTCATATTGATTTTCAGGTTAGGTTTGTCATGCAAAGAGTGTGGATCGGGTCTAACAAATTCGCATTAATTCGCACACTTTGTCAGCTACTATATTTCCTTCACTATACTCATGCGATATCATAACTTTCCAATCTCGATGTAACGATTCTTTAATGTCACTAACAATTCTTTAATGTCACTAACTTTCCAATCTCAATGTAACTTTCCAAGCATTATCATAGATATGACGACTCCTTCCAATTTGTAAGAATCGAATCGGCCAATTTAATCGTGACACAATGCCTAACTAAGAAGTATATTCAATCGAAACATTTAAAAGTTTTTCATGTCAACTCGTTGATTTATACTCTTGTAAAAAAAATACAAGAAATGATGGTAACTAATAAAGTAGTGGATTAATCAATTAAATTCAGTACATAAATGTAAGATCCGAATTGTTTTGAAATTCAACACATGCTCATTCAATACTAAAATAAGACCTACAATTCCGTATCAAATTCCCAAGGAGACAAAACATGTGAGCATGACATGCAAAAAGATGTTGGCCTTAGAGGAATATAGCCATGTGCAAACTATTTTACTCATTAATTAAACATCTCCAAAATGGTGGTTTTAATTCACTATTAGCATGTATTATGCATTCACCATTATATATATATATATATAAGGATAAAGAATCTAATCCAACAAATATTTGTCTTAGACTAAGCCAAGCCAATGAGGTGATGACACCTCATTTAAATTCACTCAT
>JAYMTF010001913.1:0-20638 GCA_036897485.1 Pelargonium nanum | reverse complement strand
TAGATATGGGTTTTGTTTGTTTTGCATGAAAACCCTAATCACCAACCTCCAAATTGGAAAAAAAGAATCAGATCTTGATCCCTAAAGGAAAAATAAAAACCTTACTTGAAATCAAAAAAAAAAAAAAAAAACAAGAAGATTAATCCGCAACCTCTCTCTCTCGACGGCGGCGGCTCTCTCTCATGCCGGCGAGCCCTCCACCTCGCCCCCTGTTGCTGTCCTTGCCGGAAATCCATGAAGCTCCCCATCTCTCCTCGATCTCCGACGTCACAGCTCCACCTCCACCGGCCACGATTTCAGATTCAGATCTGATCTCTTTTTCTTTATTTCTTTATTATTATTTATTATTTTAAAACATGAAAATTAGGATTTCAAACAAAAAAAAATGAAAATTAGAGGCCATTTAGGTCTTTTTACCATTTAACTGACGGAGTTATGGACGGAATGAGGTTTGCATAGTTTGGGGTAGTCCAAAGTTACAAAAAAAAGTTCAGGGGTGCCCATTGCAAATTGTGACTGGTACATGGGTGCCATATGTAATTTCCCCTAATTTCAATCCAGTGCTCAGGGTTATATAAACCCTTGGGGGATTCTCATTCCTCGTTTCTTTGAAGGGAATGAGAATAGTTACTGGTCATAATTATTAAGTCCACATTATTTACTTTAATTTGACATATAATTCACATGCGAGTTGCAGGCTGAGTTCATGGAGCATGATGAAAAACCACTTCCTATAGACATCCGTCTGCTTGGTGCACTTGCAGAAAAGGTGCGCTTTTACTTTTCTTGATAGTAATTATAAAATGACTGCAGTTTGCATGTATCTATTATGTCTCCTGTAGAGCATTATTCTTTTAAGTTGTATAGATTTGACATATTTATACCTCCTGTCAGTGTCGAGCATTTGCAAAGGCTCTGCATTATAAAGAAATGGAGTTTGAAGGGGCTCGCTCCAAGAAGATGGACGCTAACCCTGTTGCTGTAGTTGAAGCTCTTATACATATCAATAACCAATTGCACCAGCATGAGGTCTGCTGTTTTAACTGAGTTAACTGTTTCAATGCGATCTTTATCAATTCTTAGACGGACATATCGGGTATCAGTATCATTTTACTGACACTTATTGCTTTATCAGGCTGCTGTAGGAATATTAACCTATGCCCAGCAAAATTTGGACGTTCAACTCAAGGAATCATGGTATTCTTGCTTCCATGCTCATGATCCAGCATTTTCTTCATGGGCCATATAATCAACCTATCGATCTTGGATTTCAGTTTATCAGCCTTAGTTATAAAAAAGAAGGAATTCTTTTATTCTGATTTCTTTGTTTTATGAATTAGGTATGAGAAATTGCAGCGATGGGATGATGCTCTTAAGGCATATACCATCAAGGCCTCACAAGCATCGAGTCCACATGTTGTTTTGGAAGCTACATTAGGTTCCTTACTATTTTCATGCTTTATATGTATATCATTTATATTCTTTTGCTAAAGGATTCACGTAGTGGACTCAAACACTTGTTTAAGAAATTACCTGTGTTGAAGTGGTGACTAAAGTCCCACATTGGTAAAATATAAGATAAAGTGGTTACATATAGTGGTGCAAGTGAAACCTTACTAACAAGGTTGACCTTTTAGTTATGGAAGCCCAAGCCATTATGTGTAGCCCATTGTTCAATTTAACAACCTGATTATTGTTTTTAATATTTATTTGTTCTACAATCTTTTAATTGCTGTGTTTTCATAGCAAGTATGTTTATTTATTTATTTAAAACATCTAACGTTGAACTCATTCTGAATGATGATGGAATGGATGTTTTGGCTCAACATAGATGTCATCTAAGATTTTCTAATCGGTGCAAGTTATTATTTACCATCAAACATAGTATATTCCACTAGTAATATACCTTCAAGGAACTTAGTCGGTCGTTTTGCTATGGGCTTTCCACCAATAGCTGAGTCCCATCCAACTTAAGTTAAGATAATTTCCAATAATGTATATAAGATAGTTGTAGCCATTCTCCAGATCAAGTCACTCATCAAAGTACTTTAATTCAATCGCAGTTGTACCAATGACAGCGTTGGTGTGTTACAGTATGTATGTAATGTTTCATTGAGTTTCTGTGCTTGGGTTAATTGGTCACCACATCTGTCAGGCGATCTTGCTGCAATGTGCGGTAGTACTATGAAGCCACATTCCAAGCACCAAAAACTAACATTATTTAAATCATTTTGAATGCCCTGCTTAGTCTTATGGTCCCTGTCTCTGTGTATTATTTTACTTGTAGATTGTGCCATGTCAAATCTTCGTATTAAGTTGAAGGTTAATGCCTTTTGCTTTTCGTCATTGACAATTCCCTGATTACATTGCTACGCTATTTATTTACTTCAGACCCATTCAATATATATTTTTTTTCTTACTTCTTGAAATGCTTCGTTTGATGTGCCTTCTCTAGGACGGATGCGGTGCCTAGCTGCATTGGCTCGATGGGAGGAGCTTAACAACCTCTGCAAGGAATACTGGACGCCAGCTGAGCCAGCCGCTCGACTTGAAATGGCACCAATGGTTAGTTTGTGGATTTTCGAAAGTTGGCAAATGCTCTTGCTTAGTATTCACATATATGGTTGTGATGCTGTCATAGGCTGCTAGTGCTGCTTGGAACATGGGTGAGTGGGATCAAATGGCGGATTATGTGTCTCGATTAGACGATGGTGATGAAACCAAACTTCGGGGCTTGGGGAATACTGCTGCTAGTGGTGACGGGAGCAGTAATGGGACATTTTTCAGGGCTGTTTTGTTAGTTCGTCGGGGAAAGGTGCTTTATAGTCTGGATATATATTTTACTCCATGTATTCTTTATGCATAATGTTGATTTTTATTCTTTTCCTTCCCCAGTATATTGAAGCTCGTGAGTATGTTGAAAGAGCTAGGAAATGCTTGGCAACTGAACTTGCTGCTTTGGTAAGTTATTTAATTTCCTTAAAACATATTGCAGTGTGTAGACCTTCTTGGTCATGTTCTGTGAATACGATTGTGTGGTTTGGATGTGTTAGCTGAAATAGAAAGAAAGAGCCTTAGTTTACGTCAATGAGAGTACACTCTAAGAACCAAACCTCTCTTATGATGTCTCTAGACCAAAGAGGGAAGGATTCTGTTCTATTGCAGATCATTTTCATTCACAGTATTCTTTCATATTAAATTTTGTGATTTGTAAATATTTTTACTTGTTTAGGTTCTCGAGAGCTATGAACGTGCTTATAGCAATATGGTTCGGGTTCAGCAACTATCAGAACTAGAGGAGGTCCACTCCGATTCTCTATATTGCATCAGTACAAGTTCCTTTCTTGAAAGCATGCAAATTAATCTTACAGTATGTGGATAAAATTGATTCTGCTGCAGGTTATTGATTATTGTACCCTTCCAGTGGGAAACAATGTAGCTGAAGCACGACGAGCTCTTATTCGAAATATGTGGACTGATCGCATACAAGGAGCAAAACGAAATGTTGAGGTAGATTTGCTTCACGGTTATCCAATCCCCAGATCTTGTCTGTTGATTCCTACTTTTTATTCTTTCTTACAGGATGTAAATGGAATTGTCTAAGGTAAGGTGTATATTGAGATGAGTAAATTTTACAGTCACCTCGATAGACAGACTAATATGTTCCAGATTGTTGAGGTTGATTGCAATGAAATTTATCAGGAAATAGGGTAGAAAGTTAGACTGTCTTTTAAGCTTCATATATGAATGAATTTCATTCAATATAGGAAGGGAATCAGTGTAAATTATGGTGTTGTGGAGATCATGGTAGTAGAGCTTTGAATTTTAAGTTGGCATAGATGCAACATGATTACATGAATTAAGATCTTTGTTTATTAATATGTCAGGAAGACATTGGTGTTACTTCTGGGTTCTGGCATTTGTATGGTTGATATTAAAAATTCGGTTGGCCAGTTCTTAAATTACTTAGATTCTTGGGTATTATCATGGAAAATCTCTCTAGGAGTTGGATTATGAAATTTGCTTACTCAAGATTTTGAACACCTGGCAGAAGTCCCCAAAATATTAACTATCCCAGTATTCTTGATAATTTTCACCTGGCTTTACTCTGGTTATGATTCATTTTGGAAACATTTGCCTGTTCAAGTTCCTCTCTGTAAAGAACCATCTCAACTAAAAGCTTAAGCTGATAGTTGAAGGCCCAATAATAGTTTTATACTCTAACACTCTCCATTTCAAACCTATGTTGAAGTAATCGACAAGATATTAAATAATTGTATGCTCTTCTTGCTAATAGCCTTCATTATGCTTTTGGAATTCAGGTCTGGCAAGCGCTATTGGCTGTTAGAGCACTTGTGCTACCTCCTACAGAAGACATTGAGAATTGGCTTAAGTTTGCTTCTCTGTGCCGAAAAAGTGGTCGGATTAGTCAAGCTAGATCTACTCTAATTAAACTGTTACAGGTCAGTGCTGCATAATAATTTGAAACTTGAAATTTCTGTCAATTGTCATTTTTGTTGTTCGACTTTGTTCATTGTTCTTTTGAAATGTATTTAGTATGATCCTGAAACATCGCCGGGACATGTACGGTATCATGGGCCACCTCAAGTAATGCTAGCATACCTTGAATATCAATGGTCACTTGGGGAAGATCTTAAGAGAAGAGAAGCCTTTGCATGGCTACAGGTATGATAGGTCCTGGCCGAGTGTGTGAGCTCTTTTTCTACTATTGTTATCTTTCATCTTTGATTCTCATACCGCGAACTTGGTTTGTCTACAAAATTTCCATGATAGAATTTGGCTATAGAGCTTTCAAGTTCACCAAACATTCAGGCAGTTTCATCAAATGCTATGATAAACAATACAAGTACAAGTTCAAATGTCCCACTCCTTGCCCGTGTGTATCTTAAACTTGGAAGTTGGCAGTGGGCGCTTTCTCCTGGTTTTGATGATGATTCTATACAAGGTAGGCTGTACATTCACTAATAGTATTTCAAAGAAGTGTTTGATCTTTTTTCTTGTATATTTTTTCTTAATATCCTTGTCTTGCAGAAATCCTTGCCGCTTTCAGAAATGCCACCCAGTGTGCTACAAAATGGGGAAAAGCTTGGCACACTTGGGCCTTATTTAATACTGCAGTAATGTCTCATTATACTGTAAGAGGTTTTCCCACTGTTGCCGCCCAGTTTGTTGTTGCAGCTGTCACTGGATATTTTCATTCAATAGCATGTGCTGCAAATGCTAAAGGCGTTGATGATAGTTTGCAGGTAAAGCATATTTATTGGTTGTTGTTGTTATTGTTCTTACTGCTGCTGCTTTACCTGGATTTTATGATTTCCATTTCTGCACTGTGGGGGCCTTTTGTATTTATATCTTAGCATTTACATTTGTTTGCTTCAGGATATACTTCGTCTTCTCACTCTGTGGTTCAACCATGGAGCTACAACAGAGGTTCAAATGGCACTGCAAAAAGGATTTGCTCATGTTAATATAAATACATGGCTGGTTGTTCTACCCCAAATAATTGCCAGGATACATTCAAACAACCATGCTGTCAGAGAATTAATACAATCACTTTTGGTGCGAATTGGTCAAAATCATCCTCAGGTTGGTTGCGTAAACTATGAGTTTGATTGTTGATCAAACTTAAAACATCAAAGAGAACCTCTTTTCAGTTGAATGCCTGTCCAGATATTCTTAGTAATGCAGTCTTGTTTATTAATTTCTTTGATTCAGTTTCCAAGTGATGCTGATTGATCTAGATCTATTGTTATTACTCCACCTCTAATGTCATGTCTTCTACTTCCCACAAGTTTGTTCCTGGGAACCCACTATATGGAGCATTACAAGCTAAAAAATGGAGTGTAAATAGCACTTTTTCTTTGGCATGGCAATGGTTGATTTGTAACATTTGTTGCATCTAGAGCTTCATAACAACCCTTGACCTCCAGCTTCTCTATCTTTGTTTTTGTAAAGATGATTACATTTTTTAAGTGGAACTTTGTTTTTTAGACTTTAGTCAGTAAAGCCAAGAAATGGTATTACTATTTAAGCGGATTTTTTTTAGTCTTTAGTCAGTAAAGCCAAGAAATGCTATTACAATCATATTTTTATTTCCATGCTATTGGTCGACTGTGTATGGCATGTCATATTGAGATAAATGCTTTAAAAGCTAAAGATGCTTCAAAAAAGACCATACTGTGTGAACTTGAGAAGTGAATGAGAAAAATACTGCCAGGATAGTACAATAATAGAAGAAAAAGATTCATTTGGACATGGTATGTTTAAAAATTATGCATCTGTTCCTGATCACTTGGTGTAACTGCAATGGTTTAGTTTCAAGTTATCTATTTCAGTTTGGGTGTATTCACATTATGCATGATGTCTATATCACTGAATTAAATGTTTAATACTAATTATTGATGCGGAAGGTGCTGGTTACTATAGATGCCTCTTGGTTCATATTGTCTTTCACCTATTGACGAGATTCAATTATTTTGCAGGCTCTTATGTATCCTCTTCTTGTTGCATGTAAATCAATAAGCAATTTACGTAAGGCTGCTGCTCAAGAAGTGGTTGACAAAGTTAGGCAGCATAGTGGTGTTCTTGTGGATCAGGTGAACAATTTAGTTATGATTTACTTCATTTTTTTTTTGCAGCCAAATATCTGGTCTAACGAGCAGTTACATATATATTAATGTACAGGCACAACTTGTATCAAAAGAATTAATTAGGGTTGCAATACTTTGGCATGAGATGTGGCACGAGGCCTTGGAAGAAGCAAGTCGTTTGTATTTCGGTGAACATAACATTGAAGGGATGCTAAAGGTGTTGGAGCCATTGCATGAAATGCTTGAAGAAGGGGCTATGAGAAATGACACCACCATAAAAGAAAGAGCATTTATTGAGGTTGTACAAAGTGAATGCTTGTACTTTATTATTGCATGCTATATATATCATGTTCTCATAGCTAATTGAAACTTTTCTGCATGACTATCTACTTCCTTTTCTCCCAAAATCTATCATGGAGCCACTTGATCACAATTTTAAAATCTTTTCATTAGTTGAAACTTCACTTCTGAATGATCTATTTCACTCTGGTAACTGTGTTAGTAAATCACTTGGTTACCTTTGTGTTCAGGCATATCATCGTGAATTGTTAGAGGCCTATGAGTGTTGTATGAAATACAAGCGAACTGGAAAAGATGCCGAGCTTACACAGGTATGAAGACATAGAAGAATTAATTTTTGACTCCTGCTTTATAGTTGAATTACTTCAGTTATCGTGTAAAGAGATGGCATTGTATCCTCTCATGCTCAATGGTGGTGATATTGTGTCTCTCAGGCATGGGATCTCTATTATCATGTGTTCAGACGGATTGATAAACAGCTCCAGAGTCTCACTACTCTTGACCTGCAGGCAAGAAGACAATTTGGCACTATTTTTATTTCTTAGTTGTCATTAAAGTTGCTCTAACTCTATTTGTTTCTGGAAAACTAGTCCGTCTCTCCCGAGTTGTTAGAATGCCGCAACTTAGAGCTTGCTGTTCCCGGAACATACCGCGCAGGTAAATAGAGCTTATTGGTTCACAATAAGTATGTCTGATGAGGGTATGTAGCCTTACACCTATCTTAATGTCTCAGAATCACCTGTGGTGACTATCGCATCATTCGCACCCCAGCTTGTTGTGATAACCTCAAAACAGCGACCCCGTAAACTGACAATTCATGGTAGTGATGGTGAAGATTATGCCTTCTTGTTGAAGGGACATGAAGATCTACGCCAAGATGAACGTGTCATGCAGGTATCCTCTTTTTTTCCCCCTTCTTCTATTTCAGTTTTCTTCTTGTGCAGTTTGTTGGTGTATGCATGAAATTCTTATTGCTTCTGCTACCTATGCTAAAGTTACATTTAAATCAATGCTTCGGAATGGATTGGCCTTGTCAAGCATAATGCCATAATGATAACACGATTCTCATTTTTGTCAGCTTTTTGGTCTGGTGAATACTCTCCTAGAGAATTCTAGGAAAACCGCTGAAAAGGACCTATCAATTCAAAGATATGATGTCATTCCATTATCTCCAAATAGTGGGTTGATAGGATGGGTTCCAAACTGTGACACCTTACACCAGCTCATTCGGGAGTACAGGGATGCCAGAAAGGTCAGTGGAAGTTCAGTAGCTACTTTCTTCTAGCCACTAGAATCTGCTTCTGATGTGGAGACAGACCAATATTTTAGTATATGGCTCTTACGTTATTCATTTCCTTCTTTCAGATCGTGCTAAATCAGGAGCACAAACATATGCTCACTTTTGCTCCAGATTATGACCATTTGCCACTCATAGCTAAAGTCGAAGTGTTTGAGTATGCTTTGCAGAATACCGAGGGAAATGACCTCTCAAGGGTATCTACTCGTCCAGAATCCTGATTACATATATTTCTTTGTACCTTATGTTTACTTTAGTGGAACATGTTATCTCAATGTTCCTTGGTTATAATAGGTCCTCTGGTTAAAAAGTCGCACTTCTGAGGTATGGCTGGAGAGGAGGACAAACTATACTAGAAGCTTGGCAGTCATGAGTATGGTAAGTTCTTACCTTGTATTGTTTAAGATCTCTGTAGTTATTAGTCTCGTCGCTACATTTGCTCTATACCTTAAGCATTTTTATTACATTGTATGGTCACTACATATTTGTTTTGATTTTGGGCTAATTAGATTCCTAGAGCCTAATGTATGGAAGTAAGGTTATGCAGCTCCTTTAAATTAGAGTATCGTGTTGGCATATGTTAAGCAATGATTTTTCGCTAATGAGGAGTTGAGTGGTTGTGGATTTTTGTCATATCTTTTGGCACCCGACAATAATATAGGACAACCCATTGTATGGTGCAATGAATAGTATCACAGTTTCAAGTTTTCATAGGCCACTTCTAGAAATGTGCTGGATTGGAAGACCTGCTTTGATCTGAAATTAAAAGCTTATTTGTGTTTTGAAATGACATTTTAATAGTTGTCAATTTTATGGAACACATTAATGTTGAGCATGATTAAACTTTTATGTACTTAAAAGTAAGGTCCTTGTTGATGAAGTGTCAATTGGTTACCTCAAATCCCTAATTTATCGGTGCTGATTTTTGTTAATCATGCCTTATAGTAGAGCTAGCAATTTGGATTTTGGGTTGGGTTGAAAAACTAACCCGGACCTAACCCACAAGTGGTGCGGGTTTCAGGCCGCAGTACGGATGTGTCAGATGTGGGTTTTCTCGACCCAATCTGCCATTTTTACATGGCAACCCAATCTTGTTCATTTTATGTGACTCGAACCCACAAAATGCGGGTCGGGTTTCAAGTGCCTGCGGATTCGTGCCCAAATTGTCAGCTTAACCTTATAGTACTCTCTCAACCTGTTCTTTATGTTATACTTTACTCCAACCCAAAAGCTAAAGGTTGAGGGCTCAACTAGTTTATCAAGTGGACACAAACTTCAGTTCTTTCAAGTTTCAATGCAGGATGCTTTAACACTTATTCTTTTATTTTTGTTGAAAACTTGGATGGAAAGTTATATACAAACTTCTTTCGTTTCAGGTTGGTTACCTTCTTGGCTTAGGTGATCGACATCCAAGTAATCTAATGCTGCATCGTTACAGGTATATCATTGTTTCTTTATAAAGGCAGGTAGTTGTATTTATAGTCTTGTGGTTGAAGTATCTTTTGTTATGGTGTCATTGTGCAGTGGGAAAATCTTGCACATTGATTTTGGGGACTGTTTTGAAGCTTCAATGAATCGCGAGAAATTTCCTGAGAAGGTATCTCTATTGCTATACTCCCTATCCTTCAAGGGCATCTTAAAAATCCAGGTTTGTTTTGTTTATCTCATTTTCGAATCTGTGTAGGTTCCTTTCCGCTTGACTAGAATGCTAGTGAAAGCTATGGAAGTTAGTGGCATCGAGGGTAACTTTCGATCTACTTGTGAAAATGTGATGCAAGTTCTTCGGACAAATAAAGACAGTGTTATGGCCATGATGGAGGTATGGACTCCAAAACTGTTCTTATCGAGAAACCTTTATTACTAGAACTAGTTGAGTCAAGAATCGATCTTAAGCTTTGAACGTCAAAGAACTCCTTATGTGTATACTTAAGTTGGTTATGCTATTATATAATGGGTTAAATCTTTCTGTACTACTTGGATTGTTAAAAAAATTGAAAATAACCCCTAAAAGCCAGTTATGGACTGTTCTCTTTATGTTTTAAATTTCTGTTTGTTAAGTGAAATGAATGGAAAAAATGTTATTTCATGGGTCCATAATTGTCATCAAACGATTTCTGAATGGTAAACCACACTTTTTGCCGGTACACTGGTTCAGGGGTGGAAACATTGCAAAAATAAGTCCAAGGCTAAATATTATATAGGGGTTTAGAAAAATTCAACCCTTGTATAATTTAGAATTGTAGAGCGGTTGAAATTTTCAGAGCCATTGGTCAAAATTACGACGAAAATATCTTTGTTGCCTATTTTCATTTAAGAAAAGCTAATTTTCGGTTCTACTTGTGGTCAGGCTTTTGTCCATGATCCTCTCATCAACTGGCGTCTTTTCAACTTCAATGAAGTTCCGCAAATGTCAATGTTTGCAAGTACTCATGGTGCTCCAGCTGTTAATGCCGAAGAATCTGCTGCAAACCATCTTCCTCAACCTCAAAGGGGAGCTCGTGAACGGGAACTTCTTCAGGTATCAAATCATATACAATAGTGTTTTGAGATTGAGTCAATGCCTCAATGTTGATACTTACATTTGTCAACTCGGTCTCTCTGTAGGCTGTTAATCAACTCGGTGATGCCAATGAGGTTTTAAATGAGCGTGCAGTAGTTGTCATGGCTCGAATGAGTAATAAGCTTACTGGGCGCGATTTCTCCACTTGTTCTTCAGTACCCACCAGCTCAGTCCAACACACTGTCGACCACAGCACCTTAATTTCCGGAGATACCCGCGAAGTAGAACATGGTTTGTCTGTTAAACTGCAAGTCCAAAAGCTAATCATTCAAGCTAGATCACATGAGAACTTGTGCCAGAACTACGTCGGGTATGCAGTTTTTCCTTTCTTCAATTCACAACATATAGGAGTAAATACGAATTCATGTGGAGATACACTTATTCTTGTAGAGTTTCCATGTTTTGATGATTATCGTGTTGAAGTGGATAATTGTCCCACATTGAAAAAGTATAAAGGGAATGAGCTAAATATAATGGTGGAAGCCAAACCCTACTAATAAGGTTGACCTTTTAGTTGTGGAAGCCCAAACCATTATGTTTAGCCCATTATTGAAATTTAACATATCGGTTGTCAAATAGTCCATGTACTATTCCAATTGTTCCATTGTAGTCTCTAACTACATTATATGCTTGTTTCAGATGGTGCCCATTCTGGTGAGAGAAGAGAGAACCGGCAGATGAACATATTGTGTACATAGCAGCAGCAGCAGCATCGGAAGGTCGTGGAAATGTGAAAATTCTTGACTTTATACTGTATATAATGTACAGAGGAACTTGAGTTAGTGTAAAAGTATTGAACTTAAGGGAAGTGAAAAAATCTATTAATTTGAGAATTGCATTTCTGGGTCTTTGGAAAGAAAGCTTGTTAGTTGCTAACTTTTTAGTTAGAACCATCTGAAGCATGCAATGATCATCGACTTATACCTTTCATGATTTCTATTAGGGAAGTGTGGCCAGAAATTAACATGCGCAAGATGTGCAACTTCAAAATATCCCTAATTAAGGAGGGTCTAATTTTTATTGTACAATGCAACAGATCTGTTCATTGATTTAGTTCTCCGAAAAAATAAGTTAACTATCACAACGTGGCTTTTGGATCCACCTCTGAAAAGAGGAGGAAACGAGAAACTATAATAAAATTTGAAAAAGGCGAGTGAAGATGTAGATGACATATCAGGATTGTAAATCGAGGCCATCAAGTATTGCGTTCAAAATTAAAAACATGATTTTGTTTGATTTTATATCAGCACATGACCTCCACAATGATTGGACCTTAGACCCATCCTATCGGGACTTTGTTTTTGTTCTCGAACAAGCTCAAAGAATGCTTGATTTACACACTACATAGGGGAATCCCTCTTTTTCACCAATAAACTAGAATCTTAATTAGGAGTATAACATTCGAACTTGCCAAATCTATACACAAAAAATGCGCGGATAGCTTGCCTGGTTATGGGCTTTTAATTAGGCCACTATTTTCAACCTTTCTAATCATATTCAGGAGCCCAGTGTCGTTGACATAAATTTTCATTTCTATAAAAATTTGGCCAATTTGAAGTTTTAAACCATAAAACCATTCGAATGAAATGATAAAAACCTGTGTCAACATGTCAAAGCAATTTTCTTTCTCCTAATTTCATAAGAAAAATGTCTGAAATATGCCAAACTGATCCAAGTTCACAACCATTTGGTTTATAAACCATCTGTGAAACACATAGTTCTTTGCTACAGCGGACCACCATATAATTGAAATAACGACGACAATAAAACAAAAAGAGGGCTACATGATTAAACTTCGAGAATGTGAATTATAAGTCGCCACTGTTGTTGATCGAGTCGGTAATAGCAAAAGGTACTAAACTAGAATTGACCTTTTCTATGGTCTAGACCTGCGCGAAGCTATACAATGATGTATATATATTTACATTAAAACTTAGATTTCTTCTTACACTTGCTCGGATTAACCAGCCCCAGTAGAAAATCTGTGAATATGTGTTCATAGTCCGGCATTTTCCCAAATCCTGCAGCAATTGGTTCAAAAAGTCCTTCTAAACACCACATACCATATCTTTATACAAAACATATTATGTGGTAGGTCAAAAATGAATTGACAATATACATCAGGTACTTAGATTCAACATGCGATTGAGTATGCGACATGTCTCAGGTTGTCATTGGTATGCATATCGTTGTACTCACCAAGAAAAAATGACGAGTTGATGACAGTTTCAATATTAGAAAAAAGACGACAAAACACAGATCTGGTAATGCAGGCCAGGGACTAAACGGGCCGGGCCAAAAATGCACATGTTTTTAGTCGAATTACTTTTCGCCATTCCTAATGTGCCTCACACTTAGTGGGACAAGGTAGGCTGATAAAAAGTTGCAAAACAGGAATGCAAGAGTTTTTTTGGCTCGTCCTGTTTTACGCCCGCGACTCAAATTGCCAGGTATAGATCTTAAAATGGAATAAGTTATGCTTACCGGGAAAGTAGTTGATGTCAATGACATAAAAGACGTCTCTGGTCCCATGTTCTCGAATCATATCTATGTTGAACAGCCGGAGGCCCTAGAAAATGGCACAGCGTAAGAGCAACACGAAATAAAGTTTAACATGTGAACGAAGCCATAGAGCACAAGTGAAATAAGGACTCACAAGCCGTCTACGGAGCTCCCTTGAGAGCCTCTCCAGCAGAGGTCGTGGAGGAAGTTCTGCAACAATATTGACATGTAATATAACCAAAAGTCACTCAAGATTCAATTAATATATGTAAGTAATGAAAATAAGATAAATGGCGAGAATTGAATGTATTGTTCTCATATAAACATTTTATCAATATGTATTGAATATCTTACCCGCCACACCGGGGTCCAGATCTGCATCATCTGCAGAAGCTGCGGCACATGAAACTCTTGGAAAACGGTACACACCAGCAACTTTTTCGAGCTCTTCTTGACTCACATTTGGGAGAGAGAAACGTCTTACAACCTTTATAGCATCCCCAACAACATATATTTTGAAGACAAGGCCACCTATTAAGAAAATGGTCAAAAGGTACTATTAGGGTTACATAGTGAATCATTGAAATTAACGCATTACTTTGAACATATTACCATGATTCACAAACTCTTGTAGAACCAAGGGAGGTTCGAGCTCTGCGAGCGAGAATTGATCATAAGCAAGAAACAGTTCATGTGATTTGGCGGTCCCATCCACAACTAGTGGCTTTGCAACTGAAACAGTGATTGAACCGGAGTAAATAATTTTAAAAAATCCTCAGAGAGCATACCTTCAAAACAGTTTAGATGGTCCTTTAATAGGAAGTAGAGGTGGCAAGGACCCGCACCTGCGGGGACCCAAAATCCGACCCCACATTTTTTCAGATTCGGGTCACATAAATGGACCCAATTAATTTTCAGGACAGGTTCACCATCGGAAAAGGTGTGGGTCGGGGAACATGCGAGAATCGCACCTCTTCTAGGTCGGGTTAGGGTTAGGTATTTTCGAACTGAACCCAAAAAACCCGACTGTGGCTCTTATCATACTAATGACAGTTGTGCGAACACTAGAGTCACACACCAATATCATCAAGTAAACTAGTAGTATCTAATCCAATAATCCATACCAATTGGTAATTTCAGTCCAGCTTTAGTAACTTCTAGGGGGGTTGATGATGCGTCTTTCATAACAACCATTTGTCTTGGAATACCAATCTTGCCTACAACAATTGTTAAATTGCAAACATGGTGAGCATTACCAAATTACAACCTCTTCTCAAATGATTCAACAATTTAAAGCAGACATTAAAAGACAATGAGTGCACCGGTTAAAATAACAGAAAAATTACCGTGACAACCAGAACAGTCTATATCTGCTACATACTGGAGCATTGACTGACGATTGTGGAGATGTCGAATTGCGTCTGGAGGATCAAGGACAATCACTTCCGGATGTTTTTGCCTGTAATCCTTCAAGTGGAAAACAGATAGCCATAAATATGAACCCGATTGTCATGGCACATAAAACTTGAAAGAATATGACCAATGCCTAACGAGAGCCAAGCCAAGCAGTTAAGAGCTTGGTTCCCTTATGTAAGGAAGTTCGAGCCTTGGAGGTGGAGGTATTGCCATTAGAACTTTTCTTAATGAAAAACTTGAAAGAATATGATCGATATTTATAGGCAGTTCGATCTCAAGGTCCAGACAGACCCTCAAAATGCCTGTGGCAACCCTAAGAAAAATGTTTTAATGTGGTGTAAAAGATATAGTATACAATAACCATCAAGTACCATACTCTTACAAGATTTTTTTCCAAAATGAGATATATATGAACACAGAAGTCAAGCCAAGACTAAGTAACAACAAAATTGGTATATGTAATTATTACCTTTTTCAACTATGTAAAAGTACTGCGCCTTAAAAAAATGCTGAAATTTTCATGGTAGAAAGTAGAAACTAAGGATATAGCACCCTGAAAACGAATATTTGAAAAAAAGGAGGAAAACAATTGTGAAACCAATCTAGCCCGAACCTAAACATGTTATCTAGGATAACAACAAAGTAGAGCTAGCAATTGGGCCCCGCAATTTTTCATGTTCGGGTCACATGAAATTTGACCCGAATAATTGTTTGCCAGGTTTACCATGGGGAAAATGTGGATAAGTTTTGGTTAAGCCATTTCATCCCAAAACCCGACCCAAATTGCCACCTATAACACAAAGTAAGATCCTCACTTGTTTGAGTTCATGGGGGACCAATTTCAACTATCTGATCATGTTCATGATGAGGAAAGCAAGAACTCTGCAAGCTATTTCACAGGGAGGAAAGAAAGAGAGAAAAAAAAACACTTCTAAGCTTCTGAGATTTTGTTTCTCAAACAATCACCGTCAGTTTACACTTAGCCTCCAGAGTAAATAGATGGCATCATATAATATTATTTTATATAAAACGTTGCATATCAAGAAACATAAGTCACAGGCAGAGGAATAAAACTATCATGAAGTTTAGGTGGACAAACCTCAATAATTTCGGACCACTCCTCTCCCAGCAACTGGAAAGAATATAAAACTCGTTAGGCAAACGACATGTGTAGAAAAATAAACATATATGCAAAATAAGATGCAAATGTAAATGATTAACCTACGTCTAACCTTATGCAAAACCACATCAAAGGGTCCTTGGTCTGACAGCGGTCTCGTTAGATCAATGGCTACAAATATTATCCCCTTATTTCTGTATCAATGGAAAAAAATTACAAATCATAATAGAATTATGTAAATGCAGCAACAGTGTACAAATAATATCAATTTGATAATCACACTTCCTACACAAATACCCAAAAAGAAAAGAAAAGAAAAGAACAAAGACAAACATCAAACTATTGTTTCAGGACGTCATATTCAACAAGAAACCCAAAACAAGAACCACATTCAAAGTTAATCCCTGGAAAAAATTAAATAATATGCTGTTTCAGTACAGCGCCTCAAGAAACTCCAAATTATGACAGAACATAGAATTAAAAAGTCACAAATTTAATTATACACAAGACCATCTACAAAGACAGTTGCAATCTATAAATGCACAATATACATAGCACTGTTGATACGAGGCCGAAAAATCCTGACACAGCCGACTTCAGCTACCAGTCAGCGCAGTCATTACAGATCACTAAAATCCAATAAATATTATGCAAAAAACACATATTAAAGGAAAACTAGGGACTGGAGTATAAATAAATATAAGCAATTAAATTAAAAGGGCAAGGATTAGTTAGGCGCAACTTAATTATAAATTATAGAACATATCACCAAGATTGACTTTGGGATCCTCCTAAATCTAAAATAGTAGACTAATCCATAGAGCATATATAGTGGAATATTCCCAATTAGAAACCTCAGAATCTTCGAAGATTCCACAAATAAAGTTGATACGATAAGTTTGCAGAAACAGTAACACTTTAGCCACTATAGACAAACACACCATCATCATCATCCCTACCACTGCAAAAGCTCAAACAGTTGAAACTAAAATGTACCATGGCCAACTCACAAAATGGGATACTCGAAACAAACAAAGGTGCAGATCTTTGGACAACCCATTTGAGGACACATTCACGCAAGCAAATAATGATAATTTTAACAATACAACAACACAAACAAACCATACATATACATGCAAGTACAAGATTTGAACATTACATGCAAATGATCAATTCATGAACACTATAAAAAAAGGAACGGATTGGAGGATTATGGGTCATATACCGAGCCAGTCCTTCAAGCTTGGGCTGCAAAAAGCTCTTCTTCTTCTTCGACGTCAAGGCGTAACCGACGACAAGCCGGTGAGGCTCCGGCAACCCAATACCGATCGAATTCGGATACGAACGCGAACTCATCTGGTTCTCTTCAGCCTCATCATCCCTATCCCTACACCCAATTTCACCGTTCAGCCTCACGTGTCCACGCGTTTCAAATCCCATGACCGACACACACAAAAACGAACCCTAACCCACAAAAACCCAAATTCCAATTTGTGATCTTGATCAGTTTTCGCGCACTGAAATGCCGAAATAAATTATGGGTTTTGATGAGAAGGAATCAGAAGATCGAATCGAACAAGAAATGGGCAACGTGCAAAAAAGCTCCTTGTTCGGATTCTCTCTCTAGAAGGCTTTGTTGCTATCAGTCTCTCTGGAAATGGAAGCGGATTCTGAATATATTTATATATAGAGAGAGTATTGGGTTCGGTTTCTCTCTCTAGAACTTGGAGAAATAGGTAGTGTTTATATGTGTGAATGATCTGATGAAAGTTGATGGCTTTTGATTTTGTGAAAGGGAATATCCAGTTTTCACAGAGCATAGAGATGTGTTGTTTAGAGTGAAAAATATTTGTTTGGAAAAGTATAATATGGAAGCTTCACTGAATTTCCCATTTTACCCCTGAATAAATACATGAGGGAGTTATTTTTTTTTTTTTGAAAGGACACGAGAGAGTTATTTTAATTTTGAGGAATTACACATGACTACTTCGTACTTGTCACTTTTTACAATGATGTCCCTAAAAATTTTTTTTGGTAACTGCGGGATATCGTGACAAAATTTTTTAAAAATGTCAATATTGCCCTACTTGTCACTTTTTTTTAGAATATCTTGTACTTGTTACTTTTTGCAAGTTTTCTCTTCTTGTTTTGATCCGAATTGATTTCGCAACAATGCAAATTTATTTAAAAATAATCAATGGTCCAATCTGAAATTTAGTTGTTAAATTAAATTAGCATGCCATTTTTTAAAATATATCTTTTTTTAGAAACAAGCTGATGACGTGATGTCTACATGATAATTAATTACTAAGTATGTGTTATTGAAGCATATGACACAACGACGATGCACATTCAGAGGGATGATATCGTATTTTATATCAAACAAAACAATATTATTGCATGTATGGACATCACGACATATCAACGTCGTCACCACATCACCATATTATTTTGATAAAAGTATATTTTAAAATTTTAAATTGTCATCTTAATTTTAACTGCACATTTACGGATTGGGTCAATTGAGAATTGTTGTTTTGCATAGTTGTGGGAACAAATTAAACCGTTTTGAATAATTTGAAGACTAAATTGAACAAAAATCAAATTAAATACGTATTCCAAACTAAATGAATAATTTGAAGGCCAGAAACGTGTTTTATTTTTCTATAAACTCCGTGAACATAAAATTTAAAAGCTTCTATACATCAAAAGTAAAAACATCTCTGTATTTTATCTTAATTACAAGTATTGAAACCGATAACATATTTATATTGTGTTACAATATCAATAATTAATTATTTTCATCACATGCTCCATTAAACTTTGTTTTAGTTTTACATATAACTTTTAAGTTTTAACTATCTCGAATCCAGCAACTAAAGTTTATTCTATATAGATTCTAACTTAGCAAACTGATGGTTGGATTATTTTGGTTTGTTTTGATTATTTTTTTAATAAATTTTGATTTGTTTTGAAGGGATATGCTTATTGTAAATAAATTTGTCACTTTAGTGAAATAAAATGCCACTAAATGATGTCATAATTGGAAATATTGAAAATCAATGTCAACATTTAAGGGTTTACTTTCTAACCATTTATGGGAGATTTGTGTAACCATCAAATAAGGTAAATTTGACCTTTCACTTTCACTTGTAAACTTGGATAAGTATATAAGACACAATGCATAAAATATTACAAGAATATTCCCTTATACCAAACTTTGAAGCAAGTACCCAATCTTAGGAGATATATTTGGACAAATTCCACAATGTCCTTATTGCCCCTCATATGCATATTTTGTAATGCGTGCCGTTATACAAAACGAGCCGGACAAAATAACATATGTGTTTCTATCGACATATAAATTTGTCAATACTGACTTGTCTTGTCAATTAATATAAAAAGATAAAACTGACAAAATGTTGCAAAATATGAATGAGTGAGTTTTTCTTACCAACTTGTTTATGACCCATGACATTAATTGTAACATCTAGTCACATGCCCCAAAAAAGATAATAATTAAACATGCAAGATTCACCACATATTAAAGATCCACAATAATGTATTTTTTTTTTTGTCTTTGTGCTACTCTTACGTCTCAAATTTATATTAATCAATCGATGTATTGTTAGACACTATAAATGGGGACTTCTAAATAAACTTCTTTTTTGGTTCATTAGAGGTCTTATTTGGATGACTGAAGTTTGTCTCAATTGAGACAGTTTTCAACCAATAAATAAAGTTATGCTTCAGTTCAAGGTCGAAACATATTGAACAAGCAACTAGAAAACAGACCAAAGACTATATTGAAATATGCTCGGTTTTGGACTAGACTGATTTAAGTCAATTAAAGTAATTTAGACGACTAATTATGGAGTACATTGAGCCACCAATAGTAACCTTTTTTCTTCCTAATATAATTAATAGAAGTAAAAAATCGGGGTGTTTCTTTGAATTAGTTGATTTTAGGTGTGAGTTGTGAAATCATGGATTGAAATCCCAAGATTGGAAGGTGTAGAGGTTACATCAATGCTCTAGGGTTTCCATTGATTCTCATAACTCGGTTTGTATTGTTGAACATTGAATCTTCTTCGGGGGTAGTGACTTAGCCTCAGAAAGGTCGGTTCAAGTGTGTGGCCTTGCAAGTGACAAGCTTGTGACATACCATTTTGAGTGAATTAACATTTACACATTAGCTTGATTAGTTCACCACAATCACTAGCTCTAGGAGAAACAATCCACACCGCTTTTGTATCTCGTCTCTTAACATTTATCCTTGCATTTGTGACATTCACTCGAATTCTTGCACATACTCTATCTTTATTGTATTGTCATTTATATTATTGTTTCACAAACACCACAATTATTGATTTCCTTATTGCATTTATTTCAATTCACTTAGCTTCCTTGAGTTCAATTAATTGTTTCACCACATAATCTAGCCATAGTCCTTGTGGATTCGGTACTCGAGCTTCTCAAGAGCTTAATATTACTTCCGCACAATCGGTACACTTGCCGAGTATGTGCCAAGTTTTTGGCGCCGTTGCCGGGGACTACGATGTTAGATTAGGAATAGTAAATTGAATTCTTTGATCCCATTTTTGTTTTATTTTTGTGGTATTTCAGGTTATTCATTTTGTGCAACCAAAGAGCCGTTGGGCAAATATGGAGCATAGAGTGAATACAAATGAAATAGACCCGCGAAGTACTAGTAATTCTCAAGACCATGTCGGGGTTGGTAATGAGTTTACAAATTGTGCTGCGGGGTTACAAGAAAAACAACCCCCACAACAATTTGGGTCGGGTTTTGGAGGAAATAATTTCCAAAACCC
>JAYMTF010001912.1:0-20649 GCA_036897485.1 Pelargonium nanum | reverse complement strand
ATCCCGTGCATCGCACGGGTATTTTTACTAGTTAGACTAAAAATGTGGCACAACGTAACGTCTCTAGCTCGACGTTACACACAACACAACCCAAACCTTATATATTCATTTTATTTTGTAACATAATAATTAGTGAAATAACAGAACAAATCTGCTGGTTTGAGATGATTCCTATTATGTTAGCTGTCTAGTTTGGTATTATATTTGTTTTCATGGTTAGATTTTGATGTCATTAAGAATATACAGGAAATAAATATTAATGTACAAACAAGATACAAACAAGAAATCTTCCTAAACAAGGAAAAAAATAGAGGAGTACATTACAGAGGATATGATTTTCGTCCAAATTAGATGTACTCTTTTTATTCTTATGGGCACATAGTAATATTATGACTTTTCTCATGTGACTATTATAGTAACGTACTCTTCGTATTTTTTAATTTGTTCATCGATCTTGGTTGTCTGTTCCATACTCTTGAACCTGCAAAATGAGGTGATATTGACCCGACATTGGAGCAAAAATTATTCCATTGAGTTGAAGAAGTAGTGCAAGCCCGGTGATGATACAAAACTTTTGTTGAGATTGACCCAGGCAAATTCAAAACTTTCGACCAACATTACTATACTCTTGATGATACAAAACAAGAGCTTACCTAAAACTTCAGGCGACCAAGGATCAAGGATGGATCAACATTCTTATAAAGATTTTTCTGCATTCGAAGGTGAAGATGGGCAAAATTGGAGTCCTCATCGGCAAAACTGGAGATATTAGAAAACATGAAACATATGGATTTGCAAGGAAGCACAAACAATATGTAAAACATTCTTGACCTATAAAATGTCCTAAAGATCTCTGAAAAAAAAAACATTTAAAACATTCTTTGAACACAAATCAAAATGGATTCAATAGATTGCATAATGAGCAAAACTGCTAGTGACATCTTTAACTTTTTATATAGAGTTGTGAGTTTCAAATACCTTAATACAAGCCAAAACAACTTCCACTGCACGTAATTAAATTAAACTCATACACAGACAGGACCAAACAGAAAGCAACTTCTGTACATCATCTTCCTTAAATACCTCACTCCTAATTCCAGTTAAGACATTCATATTTTTCTCATAATATTCAAGAAACATGGCAGATCCCAAAATTAGTAGACGCAAAGGCCTCAAGATCTGCTGTGCTGTGACAACAATTGTATTGATAATCACTTTTGCTGTGCTAGTAACACTGTCCTTCACAGTCTTGAAGCCCAAACCGCCCACCATCACTGCCCACCCTGTTGGTCTTGGCAATATTGCTTTCAATTTCACCAACATACCACAAAATGTCACCATAGGATTTCTTGTCACCATTGACAACCGCAACTATGGGAGCTTCAAGTTCAAGAACACAACCAGCAATGTGGATTACCATGGAATCACCATTGCTGAAATCCCAATTGAGCAACAATTAGTTCCGGCCCGCGGCCAGCTTAACATTAATACTTCTGCAGATCTTATGATCAGTAAGTTGATATCAAGCCCCCTTGAACATGACATCGTCGGCTACTCTACCTGGGAAGGTCAGTTTGTTCAAGATCTTCAAGTTACATGCCACGGCTTTTAGCACATGTAGCATCAGTTTTTTCATTCAGACAAGGAATGTTAACACTACATGCGACTCCAAAATCAAGTTATAGTCTAAACCAGCATTCTACAAAGTGTAATCAATGTAATTTTATATTTTACTGTTTAAATGTTGCATTTCGTTTTTTCCTTTCTAGTGTTTTGGCTGTTATTTTGGAAGAAGAAAAAAAATCACATCATTTAACGATTCCACGTTAACAAATAATTATTATGAACCGACATGCTGTCAAAAGCTGACGTGACGCAAATTGACATGTTACAGCCGGATAATAAGAGTAAAATAAAAGAAAAGTTCAATTGCGAGTTCATAGAAGACAAAATTATTTAACTCTACTAAATATTATGATCCAATTCAAATTGAACCGAACTGGACTGATGCAACCCGGTTCGTTTGGTTTGTTCCAAATTTCGATCTGTCTTGCAATCCAATCATAACCACCCGTAGCTGGATGGACACTAATGGTTTAACGGGACGAATTAGTAACTTAATTATTTTAAAAATAGTTTGAATTAGATAAATATCTTTCTATTTATAGTCAGCTCTCCCTCTACAAAATCTAGCTCTCCCTTGCCGTTGCTGAGTTGTGTCTCGTAATCAATCTCTCCGCCGAAGAAACGCCAATCCATCGCCTCACCTGATCCCAAGACCCAAGGTACTTCTCCTCCAAACCCTAGATCTCTCAGCTTTTTCCCTCTCATTCGCTCCTCCAATTTCGCTTCCATTTCACCATTTCTCGCTCCGTCGTCAATGATTTCATGTTTGCGTGATCGCATTGTTTAATTTATTTATTATCATTCATTGACTGATCCCTGGTGATGCTGTGAGCGATGATTAATTAGCGTCGTTGTTGCTTGTCGCTCTGTTGCAGTTGTTTTTGTGATTAATGGCTTTCATTAGGACGTCTTGCTTGCTCTGGTTTCTGATGTTTTCGGGTGTCAATTTTAGGGATCAAGATTGGTTTGTGGTTTGGTTGTTTGTGTTTTTCGTATCTTGATTGTATTGGGTGAAATGGATCATGCTTTTCAATTCTAATTGATGCATATCTGTATGTATATATGTACTAGGTTTATGTCTACAGGACTACAAGTATACCATGTGGACCTTTATTTGTTGAATAGAACTGTATGGCAACCTAAATGCCAAGTTTCACGCTTTGAATTGCTAGTGTTCCTCGATTTGGAACATGCGTTCCGGAACGCGAATCACTATTTAAATAGAAATTGCTGGTTAGTATGACTCTAGTTGGTTTTGGTGATGGATGTTGTGTGGTGTATTTTGGAATGAAGTGAAAATTTATGAAGCTTTGACATCAAAAGATTTCTCCTTTTAGTATTTATTTATATCTCTATCCAAGACTAAGATATTGTTGCAGCTACGGCCAAGGTGTGAAGTTTGGATGGCCAATGAAAATCTAAGCAAAGTATTGCTTATTAGAGCAAAAGTTTTGCATTGAAAATCAAATAGTTGTAATATAAATTCTTACAATATGTTCTTTGATGATTTTATTTTTATTTTTCTACCAAAGTACAGAAGAAATTACCATTAATTTTGGCCTGGATGATTCCTTCTTCCCCTTAGTTTTTGAGTGATGAAACTCATGGTTGAAACTTTGTTCATTTTCTTTGAGTTCCACTAGGAGGTTGGTTATCTCGAGGACAAAGTGGGAACCAAGTGTAGAGAAGTTTTTTGGGGACACCTAGTACTAAGTAAAGCAACATGTTGTAAAGAGCTGTGAAGCTTTGGAGTTAGAGCTCCTTGATCCCATTTGGATTGGTTTCTGTAGATTTTGCTACATTGAAAATGCATCATTCATTGTTACCGCGATGGACTGACTATTGCAAAAGAAAAGAATATATGCTATCTTTATCAGTTTAGGTATTGAGAAAAACAGTAACACAATAATCTTAGTTTTGTTACTCTACGGGATATATACTTTTTAATGCCTCTGAGACTGCAGTTAATATATATAAATATAGAAAAAGGAAATTTGAAACTCCAATTATGTTTTCTCATTACTTGCTTGTAATGCCGAACAGGATATTATTGTCATTTAAAAGCATGGGTCGTGGAGTCAGCTGTGGCGGTGGGCAGAGTTCACTGGGCTATCTGTTTGGGAGTGGAGAGGCTCCAAAACCTACCACAAACAAAGCTAAATCTGCTCAAAACAAAGAGCAGTCTGCAAATAATTTGACACCCTTCAAATCTGCCTCTCGTTCTCCACCTGTAAATGCTACCAAGCAGATTGCTGCTGGCATCCATGGTACATCTTCAAACAACTATGCACGGGCAGATGGTCAGAACACGGGTAACTTCCTCACGGTATGGTTCTATTCTCGAAGGATCTGAGTTTACTAATTGCAAATAAAGGTCCTGTCACTTGTGTGGATAAAGTATAATATTACAATTAAGCATGTTGGATTTGGCATGATCTCAATTTTAGTTTAAGTACTGAAGATTTGGAATTGAGTAAATGGAAAATGCATATTGCATGTTGTGCCTTAATACCACTTGGTTTCAAGCATAATTTCAGGAATGTGTTATTCAGACTTTTATGTACTTACATGGCTCACATTATGGATGATTTAGAATCGATTAATATCAATAGCATGTGGACCACTGGCGTAATTAAAAAAGAAAAAAATATATATGCTCATAGTGTTGCCACCACTTTTATCATTGCTTGTCTTTTTCTAATCTTTGCGCAATCTGTATTTTTGCAAATACTACAAGTGCAAAACTCTTATTGCCATCAGTGGAAATTATCAACTAGAAAGAAGATTTACACATTCAGTATAGAGCTGGCAATTCAGTTTCTAGCTGAAAAGACTCAACCAAAACCTGACTCGCACCTTCCCAATGGCAAATCCAACCCAAACCCACAAAAATGCAGGTTGGATTTTGGATTTGGGTCCAAATTGTCAGCTCTAAGTATGGAACATATCTGGTTTACTTCAAATCTGTATGTTTCAAAATGTTTGCTAGTGCCTCCCTAATTTTCTACAAGGAAAAAGGTGCCAACAGCTTTTATGTGAATTTGGTGGGGTACATTACAGAGTTTCATCTCTTTATTATCTTTGTTTACTCTGGTAATGCATGTTCTCTCTTATTTGTTCTCTCAGTAGCTCATGGTAGTTTATGCATGGATTTATGTTTCTTTTTAACTTTTCATAGCCTCTGTACTTGCATGCACTAACTGGTTTCTTCCTCGTATAATGCAGGATCGTCGAACAACTAAGGTTCATGCTGCCCCTGGTGGCGGATCCTCTCTGGGCTACCTATTTGGCGGTGGAGGTAACTGAGACGCTCCTCCAAATCTATCGGCTTTGTGGAAACTGTAGTTTGGGTGAGAGGCTATGCTTTCATTTTTCATGTAATTAATGAAATTTGATTGATTCTTTCATCTTATAAATCAGTGGAAACTCCACAAAATATACATCAATCTTGCGAATTTTAAATGATGGCCTTCAAAGATTGAGATATTGTTGTTTCTGATTGATCGCTAAACCCTAAACTGTTTAATTGGTTTTTGAATTAAAACTTTTGGTTTGAGAATGGGAATGAAGAATAAAAATGTGATTCTATTGATAATGTTTGGATTAGAATCCCGTCATTTTTATCTCAATTCTCAAGCCTTTAAAATAAGGTACAAAAACATGGTATTGTTATTAATATTCCAATCGATAACTAAAATCTCCAACAAAAAATACTACAAAAATTAGAAGCCGCCGAGTTTTTTCTTGGGCCTCAACTGGTTGCTGTGCCCACATTTTTTCTTCCTGCAGTTGACAGCCCTTGGAGGCAGACGAGCGTAACACCTGACATACCCAAAAAAATAACAATTAACAAACTTTATTATTTATTAAAAAAAACGAATATACTATTGCTGATAATAATAATAGTTAAAGAAGCCAATTGCATGAACCTAACTAAAATTATTAGAAACTTAATTATTCAAGTTGTTTGAGATTCTACGACTAAAAAGTCTATATTTTTAGTGTAGTTTCACTTCCAGCTCCACAATTACATATAGTTCATTTTTTTTATAGTTCTCCAATCAAACATTTACCACCCACTTCTACAAATTCAACAAAAATGCATATTAAAAACTCAACTAAGTATTCTAGATTAATGATCTTTATTTGATGGTTGTACCTTAGGTTACATCTCATTACTTATATTAATAATGTTATAATCTTTTCAATCAAAATCATCTAAGGCCAACTTATTTTTATCAATTTATATATTAGGGGTTTTAGAAAAAGTTTCTCCTTTATTTTTTTTCATATATACTCTTTAATTTTACATATGTTTAAATAAAAACTTTTACCAGCTATTTAATTGTATCAATCTCACATTTTTCTTTAAATATAAACTTGACACCTACACTATCAATGTTTTTTAAACACTCATCCTCGAGTCAAGCCACAATAGGAACTTAGTTCTTCATGAGGATCAAAAACTACAATAAAAGTTGTACAATCGAAACTCATGTCAAATTTTAATAGTTTTATATATTGAGTTAAACACGTAGAATTCAAAGTTTTCTTTGCAACTTTATAAATAAATTTTTGTTTTATATTTTATAAGAAAACTTTTATCACCACTTTCTTCGAGTAGAACAAAAAAAAGTAATGCATAATTCACATGTACATGGTAATCTAACAAGACAATAAAAAAAATTACCCCCTCTTCCTCCAAATAATTATCCACTTTCAAGTTTTTGTGATAAATAAAGTTGGGTTAGTTAGACTTAGAATTTCACTTTCACACTTTTATATGCTCTTATTGCACAAACTCAAAAGCTAGACAGTTTTTTTTAGAACGCAAGGAATACTAAATATATTATCACAAACTGACTAAACAAATTTTTAGCAATATACTTACTTGCAACAAATCATCTTATCCACCATGTACTTTTTAGCCAAAGCACGCAAATAAGGATTAAGTAAATACCCCCCACGAAGCCTCAAAACAAGGTGAAGTGTTGATTCTGTAACACCAATCACAATATACAAATAAATAAATCATATTAGGTATAAAATATATATTTAGAGAGAGATTATGAAAAAGAGTAAAATGCATGTGAGTCGACTTAAATTAGTTGGTTCACCACCATTTTATCTTATGGAAAATAACTTTTTCTTAGATCTATTATTTTTGTGTCTTGGCTGAGTCCTAACGAATAATTTTTGATTGAGACTCTTCTCTTTTTATAATGTCCAGTCAATCCACCAGATATATTTCTTTTGTGTCTTGATTAAGAAAACTTACTACTTTTTATGTACACATGAGTGCTAGTATAATGAAATTAAGATAATAATTGAACCTTTTTGAATATTGTAGTCCGCCAAAGTCCGGCCATCTTCAAGTTGCTTTCCGGCAAAAATCAACCTTTGTTGATCCGGAGGAATACCTATGAAAAAAATGCATATACAAATCACATTAATTAGCTGCTAAGTAGACTTTTGAAAGATAAAAAAAGGATAATGTGTTAAAATCAGTACAATTACAACAAAAACTATAATTTTTCTCAGAAACCAAACAAGAATAATATGGTACCTTCTTTGTCTTGGATCTTAGTCTTGACATTGTCAATGGTGTCACTGCTCTCCACTTCAAGAGTAATTAATGGTCTTCCCAGTTAGGGTTTTCACGAAAATCTGCATTATGGAAGAATAAAATAATAGTAATAAAAAAAATTACTCAATAATTTAGTCTCGGGCTCGATGAATTGATATACGCAAAATCTAAACGGACTCCTAGAATATATGTAGGAATCTAATTAAGGAGTTTTTGGTTGCTTGTTCCTCAAGAATTATAAAAGACTTATTAAAACATGAATTAGAAAAATCCTATAAAAAATAATTAGTCAAGAGATTTTATTGCAGGAATATGGTGGAGCAAAACCCTTGCGCAAGTCATTTTTAATATTTCTTAGCACGAAATCTGCACTACAGATAGAGTATTCAAAGTTGAGTTTTGTTTTGGATCGAAAAAAACCCGAAACCGACTTGAAAGACAAATTTTGAATTTTATGTGTAAAATGTACAAATATATCCGACTAAATTAAAAAAAAAAAAAGATCAATTGGACCTATTTTGTGCAAAAGACGTGTCATGTCCGACTTGGTCAAGGAAAAGAAGCTTGATTTTGTGTTTCTTAGATGATAACGAGTTATTTGATTTGGATATGGATTGATATAATATATTTACTTGGAGCCAAAGGATAGGGACAAATTAATTGGAGTGTAGAGAATAGACTTGATAATGATAATGTACATAAATTAAATGATATGAAAATATTCTGTAATTACTTTTTTTTTTTAAAACAATATTCTGTAATTACTTTAGTTTTTGAACTCGTATTCTGTAATTACTTAGAATGATATGAAAGTGGTATACTGAATTTTGGTTTGTTTGTATTAGGCCCATAGGAGCTTTGGCCCATGTTAGGCCCAGTTGCTTATTTAGCTGTATTGCCAACTTTGTACTGGTTGTCATAGTTTCTTATGCTTTCTTTCTGTATCTGAGATGAGTAATAATCAACCAATGATTGATTGATGAATAAAATGATTCTCTCTCTACATTCTGTCTCTTCCCACCCTCTCAATCTCTCTCTCTAACTTTCCTCTGATATTCTTTCTCATTGCTATCTTCTTTTCTTCTTCTCTGTCTCTATAATCTTGGTGATCGGTAAAAGAGTTATTGTATCATATATATGCAACTAATGCAAGAAAGATAGAAACTATAGCAATTTGAACTATATACTATAAGCTCTATAAATTGCTTTCGGAGAAAATATTTTGCATAATTTCCAACAACTAAACATGTCTTAATTAAGTTACATGTTTGTTTTGCATACCCATGAATAAGCTATTTACTGTATTCTCAATGATATCATTGTTTTGTTCATTTTCTTTCCAATAGTTTCAAGATAAAAAATAGTAGTTGAGAATGGTACTGATGTAGAATAAATGCAGACAACAATTAACATTTGACAAGCTGTCTTTCACTTGTAAAATTGACCTTCACATTTTCGTTTTTATCAATCAATTAGTTCTTATTTTCGTGCGGTAACAAGAAACTTAATGTTGATGATTCATTTCTGCTTATCTACCTATCCAACTCTGAACCACCATCTTTTTCTAAGAACTGCTGATGAATCTTGATGCGAGTTTCAAGAAGGTGACATGTGTGGCAACTAAAAATACATCAACAAGCCATTTTCAATAATATCTATATATACATATACCTATATATATAATTAGGGTATTGACCTAGAACCCTAGAAGCTAACATTGCTGTCTATTTAGAGTAAAGCATGTTCTTTGCTGAATAATGTTAATTTTTTCACCTGAACAAAGATTGGTTGGATCTGGTACAAATGAGGACACAAGAACATTTTGACAAGCTGTATATCACCATAGCATTCAAATATTGAATGCCAAAACCAAATACAAAAAATTATTGTGGGGGCAGGTTTCAATATTTCATGCATTCCAACTCACTAATTTGCTTACTCAACTCAAACCAAATTAATAAATTACCCAAGTGGCACTTTTTGTTTTTGTTCTTTTTTTCTTCACTTATGTTTAGCTCAACCTAATACATGCATCATCAAATACTATGTTGTTGTTCACTTGCTCTATTAACTAAAACTCATCAACAACAAAAAATGAGAATAATAACTATAAAAGTGCAGTGCATATATGTGTGTGTGTGTGATTTTCAAAATAAATAAAAGATTACAATAATATAAAAATATATAAAATTATTTTTAACAAGAATCGGTTGACCAATGAGATTGATATCAAGATTAATCAAATCATTTGAGTGATGAAGAGATAATCATTTCCATAGAGCAATCTTTATTTTATTCATCAATTCTTGGAATTATTCTTACTGCAAAAAATGATTGAATCTAGACATTCCTTTAGCTTCCTTTTTTTTCTTGTTCCCCTTTCTCTCAATGTATAAAATAATTAGTACTACAATTAAGTAGCTGCTAATTCGGTGATTTTCAAGATTTGATTTCAAGATTTTATGCTCCAATTGTGCTTTTCTTTAATATATGTGGAGTTTGTTGGAGGCCGGTGACAGAATAAATTAGATACTTAGCATTGGTTTCAAGCAAGGAAAAGAAATTAGATTCACGGGGGGAGGGAATAATTTAGTTTAAATTAATCTTGCATCTTAATGTTCATATTAATCATGATCTATAACAGAATTCGTGGCTTTAATTTTCCGGAATAGAATCTCACAAGACAAAGAAAAAGAGAACAGAAAAGAAACCAAATTTTCTTTTATTAAACAATGATAAAACAAACCATCATTATCTTGTTGTCACGGATATTTACAACATGCTTTTTTCAAAGTCAATACAAAAATACATTTCAATGCTAAAATTTGCCATGTAAATTAAATTTTCAGTCTAATAAAAATTGTTAGCTTAATTGGCTCTATGAATATACATTATGTTAATTAATGTTAGTACCAATCAATCATGGTATTCACAGTTTTAGTGGGCCATGATTAGGAAATTGTAACCTTGAATCTTTGATGACATTATCAATTTGTTGCCCTGGCCGTAAATGTCCCGAAAATCACGGAAATAGAAGGAATAGGACTTTCATGTTCTTGTAATTACAGTGAGTCGGATTAGGCAGTGGTGTTGGTCCTACCATTTGTGTTTTCTTTTGGCAATAAGTAACTCTTTTTCCTCTTCGATGGAGTAATTTGGGAAACCCCATATGCAAGATGTTTTACACAGGAATGATCATATGGTATTTAATTCACCACATGTTTATAGTGTATGGAGGAGTGTTTGTAACGTTAGTTGGTAATTACGATTGACACGACACAACTAACATATGTGTGATTTATAAGTCACGAGTGTGAAATATGTGTCCAACATTAAACTTATGTATACACATGCGACCCATTACTCTACTAATTGAAGCCCATAACTAGATGTTCGCACATTAAGTTTTATTTAGGTTGTTTACTTTATAGATGTAAAATATTTGTAGAGATAATTGGGATGTTGTATCTGTTTGGTATTGGTGAAATGAAAATTAGGGACTCAAATTGAGTTGACTAATACACTAAACAAGTTTGATAAAGAACTTTGATGACATGACATACAATAAAATAAAGTTACGTTATTTGGTGACACGATTTGAGTATCATTAATGTTGATGCTCTTTTACACTCGAGTAAATAAAACATATATGGAGTCACGATCCGGTTCCCAAGAACTGCATGTGTCCCCTTTAATTGAGTTTCCACATACTACATCCTCGTCGATGCATCTTCTCATACCACATTCACTCCGCCCATGCATTTCAAAGCAAACTAAATCACATCATGTCTCTTCGGGAATCAAAGGGGAGCCTCAAACTTCTTCACAATCCTCGAAAAGGTATTTGATCCCCAAGAGGAGCTCCTAAACTTGGGCACGCATAATTTTTTGTTTAACGGTGTGTTACTCTTACATAGTCTACAAGAACCCAAAAGCTTCTGGTTCTAACCCTAGGATTATATAAAAAAATTATATTTTAAAAAAAACAACAATTACCTCTGTACGTGGACAAATATACCACAAATCTTTTTCTTTTTACCCGTTCTAAATATGGTGTAATACTCTTGTTAGTCCATAATACTATACTCTTATTTAACAGGATAAATTAGGTAATAAACTCTTATTAGTGCATAATGTTAAATACTATATATATTATATACTATTTTATTATCATATCCCTTTCTGTCATTTCATAATTTTAGCCTTTATTTTTATGAAACTCGTTTTCAAACTGATCATGCTAAACATATAGTTTATCAAACAAATCCTAGTTCAGTTCCTTTTTTAATTTTACCTCGTTTGAAACATGTTTTCTTGCATGAGTACTTGATTTACCAAGCAAGCTCTAAGTTTATAATCTTTCACTGTAATTGATCATCTCTTCACGCTGGACTGACACGCTAACAGAAAAAATTGATGGGTGACTGAGTTCAGGCCATCATGTGGGAAGCATGCATCACCTAGTACTTTCTACCGCTATAAACACGAATCAAAGGACTATGCTGTCATGCTCTAATTTTAACATCCAACATTTTCCACCAAATTTTGGACAAGAAACTGCAGTTTTTCTGGGTCTCCAAGGCATGATTTTAATGACCGTCTATAAAAGTTTGACTTGTAACGAATCAACACTTGTAATACTCATTCAATCAATTTGTGGGTGCGTAATGCTCGTCCGGATTTAAAACGGATGTGTTTTAGCTGAGTCTCAGTCATCTAATCCTACGATCGAGACTCGTTGCTCTATGTATATTTACCATTATCTCCTTACATATGTAAATATTTCTATACTTGCAATGTTCTGTTTTCTTGATCGTCAACTTAATATAATATTAAGACTTTTTTGACATGTTTTATCTTAAAATATTGATTAGATGCAATATAAATTTCAGAGAGAAGTGATAAGGTTACGATAGATTTGTAGCTAAGCTCGTTGATTTTATGTGGTGATGTTAAACGAAACTAAGCCTGACTTAGACCTGTGATCTACCACTTAAAAATCCAAATCACATCATTAATTGTTAAAGTATTTGATTGATCACCTAACTTAAGATGCTAATCGATGGACTTAAGGCCAAATGGTTTCCAAATAATAGTTTCTTCACTCTATTAATTCATTCCAACTATTCCGAATACCGCCATTATCGATTAAATTGTGCTTGTCACTCACCACCATCATCGTTTTCAATAGTTTTCCAACCTTTCTTATCATACCCAGATCATGTATCTTGATGCTGACCTAAATTAATTACATCCATAGCATGCATTTCTTCAAAATCAAATCATACTTTGGTTTCAATAATTTAATTAAACAGTATATAATTATTCATAATTTAGATGCACACATAATTTTAAAAGGTACATACAATTAATAAGTCTTGACCAATTAGTGTGGGCCATGAAAATCAATTAAGATAAGCTTATTCATATGTATACAATATACTTATTAAATCCAATATTTTTTAGATTTTGAACATTAAATTCATATATTAAAGAAGACGATCCACTTGGTGTTTTCGTTGGAAACATTTCTTGGTCATCTTTTGCATTTAGCGATAGCAAGTTAGCAACTATATTTGCCATTATTGTATATTTATATTATTATCCGTTGCAAACAAATATATATTTTTTCGTATACGTGTGGACGGAGTTAATTTGAAGAGAGGACCACCATTATTATGTAGAAATAATTTGTCACCGCCGGATACGATTATAATTAACAAATGAAATTTGATGGTGTTGTCTAGTGCTTTAATGTTACAAGATCATCTTTTCATTACAAGCATATATCAAGTTGGCACATGCATCGGAAACATCTTTTCTTACACTATAACAACAAAACATCCCTTTAGATAATATATATACACTCTTCTTTCCAGCCCTAATTGGCCCCTAAAAAGAGAACACATAACATAAACTACCAATATACAAGAAACTTTTATGTACACGGCCAAGATCGATAATTGTTTATAAATAACATTATTTGCATTGGCAAAACTAAGGGCCGACCGTAGTAGATAGCAGTTTATGGCAGTCTCTTAAAACTTTGTTAGGAATTAGTAAAATTAATTTGATTTTTATTTAAAAATGTCTTGATCTGATTGTAGGAATATCCTTCTCTAACTCAGCGATATTGAGTTCAGTTATACTTTCTGTCAAAAAAATTTCAAATTGCATTTGACTACTTAAAAATTTTGTGGCCATTTTAAGCTAATTGTATTACTCCACAAAAATTCACATTTTCTACCAAATTATAAGCACAAGGCATTAATTAGCTAGTAGCCCCTTCATTATTCAACTAATGTAAAATTACAAGAAATCACTTCATATTAATTATGGTTAGCAAAAAGTTGGAGTCATTTGCTATTACAAGTTATATATAGTGTTGTGAGATTAAGTTAATAAGATTAATACAAATGGCAATCATAGCGAAAATTGTGGTAACATTTTGTTTTATATTCATTCATTTGATGATAGTTATGCTGTGTATGAGTAAGATAAAGATGGCATGCTTAATACTAATTATAATAATTAATATTAATAGAACAACAATAAAGATTATAAATTGAATTAGTAGAGTCAACCAAGAAGAGAATCAATGGGTGGTGTTTTAGCAGAATGTCCTTAACATGTCTGTGGTCTTCTGTGCTCACCTGCCTTTAATGCCTATGCACATGGAGGGGTCTTCCATTGCAGCCCCATTCTGAATTTTTTAAATGACTGGCCTGCAAGAGGTTGGAGATTAATTAATATTTAAACCTATCAATCTAAATTTTCATTTTTATATTCTTTACTTTGTGGGGTACAAGGAACTTACATCCTTCAGATTCTATAATGATTTTAAAAAAATTAACTAATAGTGTATGTGGAGAGGCACTGTTGTGATATTTTAATATGATTAATCAAATGATTAGCATATTGGGAGAAGTGAAACCTGTTACTGACACCACAAATCATCCTCTTACCTTATTTCAGATCAGACAAATGTTTTGATGAACATGGATAAAATATTTGAGCAAATATTAAAAAAAAAATTAAATATTAAAATATTAGGAACAAAGAGTTTCCGTCGAATTTGACATCCGTGTTTACAAATTTATTGAAGCGCGGTTCAGATGTTAATTAGTGTTTATGCACCTGAATTTTATTTTTGTTGCTTTTTTTGGTTTTCAACTAATTGTGAGGAGAAAAAACTGATGAGAGGAGGGAATGAAATTACTTAATTAGGCATTGTTCTATTAAAGTGGTCAAATATGATATTTGTCAAAGCTTTAATGACTAAATATACACCATTAGTGGAAATGACTCATCAACTAGATGAATTTGTCACGTTGTGGTGTACTGGTGCTTGGAGAGCCATACATGTCATCAGTTCTTGAATGTTCAGTTTCGTTTCCAATCATCTGATAATGTCGAAAGTATCATTTGCAGCCCTGATGATAGTACACTACCTTCTTATTTTTGAGCGTGTGTTTTGACATGTACAACTCAATAATCATCTATCATTTTATGATAATAATCCTCTTGCACTTTTGACTGAAAGAATTAGTTTTCATTTTACTCAATTAATTACTTTAACTTTACTCCTAGTTAACCTTCAACTACCTCACACACAGAGTGTGTGAATATAAATATGAAATGAAGTTGAGTTGACGTATCCAAACTTTGTTAATTAAGTCAGACATTCAAAATGACATCATTTTGATATTATTCTTAAACACTTATTTAAATTATGTCGTTTTGAATGTATGATCTACCTAACTTTAAATAAGTAGACTCATATCCATCTTCGGATCAAATTTTTCATCGGTTCATTAACTATCTTATTTGACTTTACTTTGTATTCTGCAATTAACCCCTCAAGCACCTAATTCACTGTTTAGACTATGAAAATGATATACTCTCTCACGTTTATCTTTTGCCTTATTTTCTTTTCGTGAATGAACAATACAAGATAGATTTTTGTTGTTGGCCAAGATTAAGTTTACAAGATGCTCGTGAGAAAGAGAGTGAAAGAAAAGAAAGAAGTATATTTATATAACACACATATATAACTTGCATTATATATATATAATATCAGCATATTGACAAGACAAGATTTTTCTTTACAAGATTTGAACAAGTTACTCCTCAATCTTGATCATGATGAACAAAGAGAGGGAGAGAGAAGTTGGTGACGATGATACTAATAAGGTGATAAATTATGGAATCAACCAAAATAGTTCACTAACATGGACATGGGAACCAAGCACAAACCCCTCTTCTTCAAGTGATCATCCGTACAATCAGTTTTCGTATTGAAATCCATTTGTTGCTCATCCATCGTATATGCCTCTGACGTCATGTATCCTTTTCCCTGCACAATCATCGTCAAAACCAGACAACTCATGTTCATACGCTTCTTGTTTCTTGAAAACAAATACTCAACATATATATATTATATTACAATTCAAGAAAATCAAGATTTTACCAGAGAACTGTTCATATGGTGATCTTCTGCTGTTCTTGGATTCATAAATATGGGTCTTGCATCACTGACCTATTGTTAGAGATTGAAACAGAAGAAATTAATTATTAATATTCCATTTATATATATGTAGTGATCAAGAAATATATATTGATCTGACCTTGGGACTGTTGACAGGAGAGCTAGCTGTGTCCTCCAAAGAATCATCTTGAGAAATCTCCTTGGTTCTTGACTTCTTGAACCTTATTTTCTTGAGAATCTTGGGGTGAGCAGGTTGATTGGATAATTTCCATGCAGCATAAGAAGCTGCATCAGAAACCATGGAAGTTCCAAGACTAGAACAAGAGCTGTGTTCTTGTTCATGAACTTGATGTTGTTGGTTTGAGAAATCTTCAAAGTAAGCTGTCCACCCACTCTCCTCCTCCACCTCCACTTGTTCTTGTTCTTGTTGTTGCTGTTGCTCACACACAGGCCTGATGTGCTTAGATGAATTCAAGGAGTCATCCATGGCAAAAACTATCCAACCAGAAGAGGCAGCAAAAATATAAATAAAGATGGTATATGGAGGAGTTGAGAACCTTTATTATTTTCTTTTCCTAAAGAGGGATTTATAAGCAACAAAATTAAAATAAAAGATAGATATAAATAATTGAGAGTAAAAGCTATATATTTAAAATAAAAAAAAGGTATAATAATGTAGAATCTTGAGGTGTGGGGTAGGCGGGAGTTGAGTTGAGGAAGTTAAAAAATGATCAGTTGCAACTGAAAACAAAGAACGTGCAAGAAAAATACAAGACGAAGGAGATGGAAGAGAAAGGGTTGACCTTTGGGGTTCATTTAGGATTTTCACCAAACAAATGGAACCATTTTTTCTTTGTTAGGACTCACCTTTCCAACCAAACACATTAATGAGTCAATAACAAAAACAGAGAAGAGACTTACATGGGCCCAATTAAAGTTGAATAGGGTGCTTCAAGCCCAATTCAGTTTTCACACCAAATTGTTTCCATTATAAACACCTAGCTTGGTTACTCAAAACCTCAACAAATAAAAAGAATTGTTAATTCAATTAATATCTTTGTTCACAATTAACCAAGAAAAATATGATTAAAAAAACTAAGAAAAATTATGATGGTTTTTTATTTATTCATAAAGCAAAATTACAGTAATAAATGATCAAAACGATTCTTATTAGAATGAGAATTAAATGGTAGATCGATGCACCTTCTCATCTACATGAAAATATATCATCTCCCGTGTTGTGGTCCATTTTTATTTTATAATTTTATGAAAAATAGTGAGGAAACTAAAATAAAGCCAAAAATTAGGCAGGTAGATTAATGTTAAATAAATAATTTCCTACCACCCTAAGCTTTATATAAAAAATAAAAAATAAAAAAATATATATGCTTAGAAAGGTGAGCTATGTGGTCACCTATTTTATAGGCCAGGTTGGGCTCACCCCATGCTCTCACTATTCACCTAATTTTTATGTTGCCAATTGGGCCTAGGGTATCCATAGAGAGAGAAAAAAAGTATTCCAATGTAGAATGGACCAAGATCATTTAGGCCTTTTTCTTTTGTCTCTTTCACTAGGAGTTTGGTTTCAAATCCCCATTTATTCACTTATTTATTTCTTGATCTTTCTTATCAATGAACTAAACCTTTGACTTTAAGCCTCAAAAGTCAGAACTAATTTATCCATCTTATACATTTCTTGACTGCAGTATACTACTAGTATATAGGTAGTGGTTTTAGAATTTGACTTAAATATTGCGTAAATTTACTTACATATTATACAACTCATTTTACAAAATAACTCGATCTCATTCCATTTTCATTCCCACATCTTTTTCTCTATAATTTTTTATATTAACTTTAATCTTTTTTTAGCATCATCCGCACATGAAACATCTTCACTCAACTATTTGTGATCACAACATGTAGAATAGTGACAAATATCACATATTGCATTTTTCTTTATAGAATTTTAACAATTTAGATGAAATTCCTTGTTACAATCACTAGTTTTCTTACATAATTAGTTTCAAGGCACATGGAATCGTTACAATCAATTATATAACTCGGTACAAAAATATTATCTTTTAAATCACTAAAACCGGAAAACTTGATTAAATCATTAAAAAGAATTATTGTTCAATAACTACATATTTACAAAATTTTCACTGACAATGTTTATCTTTAATTGTCATGTACATTTGAAATTAACTAATGTAATTTTTCTTGCATTAAAACGTTCTACCTTTCAAATTACCACCTTATTTGAAAAATATACAGCTAGGGAGTTCATATAATTCATGTACAAAACTGTTCTTTTCTAAGTTTCTCAAAACATTTATCAATACTAATTTGGTCAAAAACTGCCGAATTGTAAGTTTATTATCATCATTTAAGTTTTATTCACTAACTTTTACAATATTCAAATAAATGGATTGTTTCAAGTGTTAAATAAATTTATTTTTCTCAAACTTTTACCTAGTGTTCAAATGTACAAAATCTTGAAATGGCCCCTTAGGGGACATAGATAAAATTGGAAAAATCTTGAAATGGACTCATTTTATCATAACTTATCACCTAATGCATTAATTTTTATAAAAAAAAATCCCATTTAAAAGATTAATTCATCAATTGATATATGAGATCCATGATATTTTTGAACTTTGTGACCGTAACAACCAATATATATAATATTGAAGCTTGAAGCCTCATTGAAGAGGTCAATTGATAAAAAAAATCAATGAGGGGTGTAGTGAGAGGTCTCATTTTAGAAACTTGAGCTTAAAATTAGCTGACTGCAGCCCAAAAAGGACAAGAAGAAGAAGCATGAAGAAATTACTTTGAAGAGTGTACAGACATGACTGACACAACACTGTGGTACTGGTGCTGACTTGAACAACAAATTGAATTTGAACATCATACAATACAATGCTGCCTTGTTTTCTTCAAGCTTTGACTTCATATAAAATATTCATTTTCGACAGTGCTTTCTGGTCTCTGGTTTCTATGACCTCCTAGTGCTTGTTTGGGACCTTAGATATCCAAAAGTTGGAGTAGAAGAAGGTAATTTTTTTTATATATACACGCAATAGATATTTGGAAAATTGTTTGGTAAAATTAACCGTATAAAATTTTAAAAATGTGTTTTGTTAGATAAAATATGATTGTAAATTATTTTGAAAGTTGGTAATCACTAAAATAGACATGATAAATATTTTTTGACCAAGACGTGATAATTGAATACAATAAAATTTAGGTATAATTACAGTTTATTACCTTGTAAATGACACTTTTTTGTAATTAACTATTCTTAAAAAAAATCGTAACTTTTGACTACCTTCAACTATCAAAAGCTCTTTTCGTTTGTTTTTCGTCCGTTAAATTGCGAAATAACTTAACTACCCTTTGTCCATTTTAACTATTGACTGCCATGTATTTTCATATTTGCGTCAAATGTTAGAGTTTGTGTTAGATATGTGTTGGTTTGAACAAATTTTAGATTTGTGTTGAATTTGTGTTGGGTTTGTGTTATATTTGTGTTGGTTGAACAAATTTTGGGTTTGGGTTGAATTTGTGTTGAGTTTGCGTTAGATTTGTGTTGGGTTTGTGTTGGATTTGTGTTATAATTATGTTGGGTTTGTGTTGGTTGAACAAAGAATAAGTGGATTTTCCAGTGAAACTTTGGATTTTCCGGCGAAACTTAAAGTTTTCGGTGAACATTCATGAACTTGTTCTTGACGAATGAAGAAGAATAAGGGTAAAATTGTCATTCAATTTTTTTGAAGTCATGTGATGTGCACATGATAAGAGAGTGTGTTTTTCGGTTGAAGTTAACTGACGGAAAGAGCTTTTGATAGTTGAGGGTAGTCAACTATAAAAAACGGTTGTCAATTGCATGATGTGTCAATTACAAGGTAATTATATGCCATTATCCCTAAAAATTATACATAATAATATTTTATTAGATAAAATAATTTTTGGCATCAAATTGTTTCTGAAGCCCAATTTGTTATGCAAGCCCAAATTAACTTGTTAGGCCCAACAATTTAAAATAATGATAATTATAAAATGTATTCCATTATCATGAAATGTAGAGATCTTTAAATAGGGTTGAAAAAATGTGTGGTTATAAGGTGAATGAGGGATGGGTAGTTGCGTCATTATCAGTTTTGCTTGCACATATCGATCTCTATCACAACATTAAATATATCATGGAGCCTACCTTCTCATCCTCCTCTCTTCCCTTCTTCTATCAAATTGGTGCTTCTTGTTACATCAAATAAAAAATAAAATAACATTAAGCTTTGCGACAGTTTCTATAGAGAAGTTCCTTGATAAAAACATGGATATCTGGCAAAATTACAAGCGGTGATAAGAAAAATAAAATGCTTCACATTACCAATTCTGGTTTCTTGACGAGCCAACTGAAAAGAAATATATATTTGTATTTTGTTTGGTAGTGACAAGTCAATATGAATTCTACAATAAATATATACAACCATACATACACACTCATGATTTATGAAGGTGTTCAATAAATGAAGAATTTGTCATTAATTAACTGAGACATTCTTGTAGTTATGTAGGAAATAAACTGTGCGTGTGTATTCTAAATTGGTTTTGATCCTTCTTATAAATTTGTTGTTGGCTAATAGTTATCTTATTGTTAATCTTAAATCTAAGAATAAGAGTGGCAGAATCGATATTTGTAAAATCTTACTCCCTCCGTCCCGAAATGAGTGTCTTGTTTGTCTAAATTTTTTGTCCCAAAGTGAATGTCCTGTTTATATATTTAGGTAATTATATTATTGTTTTTTCCATAACACCTTATCACTTATGAAATGCACATGGGCAGATCTGAACTGCACATGGGGTATGGGGGGAAAGTGAGGGTAATATTGGAAACACATTAAATTATTTGGTAATCCTTAATTTTTGCAAAAAATGGAAA
>JAYMTF010001911.1:0-20650 GCA_036897485.1 Pelargonium nanum | reverse complement strand
ATTTAAATTAAAATTAATTTATTTATTAATGGTGGGTCCCATTGACATGTGTCATTCAATTGTACTATTAATTAAAAAAAATTTAGTGACACGTGTCACTCAATTGGAATACACATCAGAAATTATATATATATATATATTAGATTTTAATTCCACTTGTGCATCAAGCCTCGCATCCTCGCCGTGATTGAATGCATGCACAATGAAAATTGACTTGAGATCACAAAAGTCAATAATTGCATTTCTTTCAAATTTGCTTTTCATTTTATAAAGTTGTCTCTGAATCAAAAACCAATATTATATTGTTAATTGTTAAAATTTTAACAAATATTTGCTTCAGTAAAAGATGCTTTAATCACCTAAATTAGGAGTCTTCATTAGACACTCATAAGAGATTAAAAACTAATGTAAAATAAATATTTTAATGATACAAGTAGTGCAAATTATATGTAACGCAAATATAGTAAGATTTAGGTGATAGTATAATATTATATCGTTTTAAAGCCAAACCAAGTTAATCACAATGCCACCTCCTGAAATATCTTGTACACTTTCATATTCGGCTGTTTTGACTCGATAAAACATTGAATATTGAATTATGTGTTTAGTGGCTTATTCTTTGTCTAAGTGTCAGGATTATTAATTGACATCGGTCTTGGGTTAGGGTTATGGGTTGGAGTTCTTTGTATCGGGTTGGGGCTCGTCACATACATAGATTCACGCGACGCTAAACGAAAACTCTAAATGTGTGTCTGAATGAATCGTATCCAACATGAGAATCAAGATCTCGACTCTACACAAAAGTTGACTAAAATAACGAAGATTCGAGAATGCTCCAATAATTTGAAGTTGAAGCCACCATCTTCTTTTTCCTCTCTAAAAACACAAAATGAATGAATGAAAATGTGTCCAACAATAACGGCTTTTAGAGTTTTCAATTTTCAGATACTAATCTATTCCATGCATTATTATAATCACAACATGTGAAATGTAAGAAAACGGAGCAAAGAAGCAATAGTTGAGTATGTTCACAACTTTTTAAGCAGTTACTGTTAACATCATAAATAACAGTAGCTTAGGGGAAACATAAAAATAATTAATAGAATAAAGTGGAAGCTTAGTCCATTCAATATTAATTCTCAGGTTACATTTGTTTCCATCAATTATTACTCATATATCTCTCTTAGCTAAAAAAAAGCCATAAAAACTTTGGAGTATCATAGATTAAAAGTGTTAATAAATTTAGAAACTGTTTTATACACTATAAATTATTGAGTAATGTTATATTTTTGGTACAAAAATATTTACACAAAATGAGGTGTCAATAAATAAGACATAACATATTAATTATTTTATCGATGACTCGGCCGAATCAATGTGTAGTATGTCCTTAATAAATCAGGCGCTCCGCGTCAAAAATTCATGAAATAGTGGTGATATCATATATACAGACTGTGATTCATTAAACTTAATTTTAAACTACGAAAATATGAATATGTATTTGTCATGTAAATTGACGTGTCATTTTGTACTACAAATTTTGTATTAAATTTGAGACATTTCACTTGTTAAAAAAAGAGACATTTAATATTTTTCTCCACTATTTGGAGCAAAATTTATGTATTTATATTTGTGAGAGTTAAATTAAGCTAGAGTTTATTATTATTAGAGAAAAAAATTCTCAACATGAAATCATGACCAATTAGGTGATGCAATATCAACGGTTAACACTTGTACTTGCTCCAATGAATCTCCGCACCCCGCTTGAATCCATTTTATTTGTCCATTGGCTGATGGTTTCAGCCAACTTATGTTGGGTGAGATTCATGATACCCTTATTATTATAAGAAGTTAAGAACAAATAAAATTGAAAGGAATAAAATGAAACAGAAAAAAACAAAAGTATTAAAAATGATGTTATTCTCTCTACATGGGCTGTGCTGTGACTTGTGAGCTGTGACAGAGGTGTGAGCTGCCAAACCAAACTAATGGGTTGGAGTAAATGTGTGTATGTTACTCCACTTCTTCTTCCTCCTACTTCCATTAAAGCTTTCACCTTTGCAATTTATGGTCTCTCTCTTTCCTTTCTTTTTTACGAGTTTTAATTTCTCACCAACAACAAAGATGAGACTCTTCTCTTCAACAGTGGATGATGCTTTCACACCCTAATCACCAAGGTCACCTCTCTCTCTCTCTCAAACAAAATAATCTTATAAGTATTATTATTAGCTGGTTTCCCACTTCTCAATCTTGCTGCAAAAACCTGTTGACCCTCTATTTTTATATCTATATTAAAGAGAATATCTATGAATGGGCAGGTTGTCATCAAGTTGATACCAGCTTGTGCTTTGCCAGATTTGTGCACAAAATTCTCTCTTTTTCTCTAATTTGCATTCAATTCCAAAAGGGTCTTTCAGATTTGCCATCTCCTCCTCCTCCTCTTCAGGAACTGCCCACCACACATCTTCAAGGAGGTCTTATCTAACTTTTCTACATTGGTACTTGATTTCAGTTTCATTCTATGTTTGGAAAGTTTCATGATTTCAGTTGTGTTTTTGACTTTCCTATATTGCTGTTCCTGTTATAAACCCTAGCTGGTTTTGCTGTTCCAAATACAACCCCTTTTGTCTATTGTTTTGTTTTGTTTCTGTTCAATCTTGTGGTTATGGGGTTTAGGAGATTTGAGTTGTTTTGGGTTTTGTCTATTCTGTATTTGCCATTCTTGTGCTGTGGATTTACTCCTGTAGACAACTACCTTATAGACTGTGGATCACCCACCAATACCACGGTGGGTGGCCGGGTTTTTGTTGCTGATAGCTCAGCCTCCTCGGGTTTCCTTACCACTACTCAAAACATTTTAGCCAACACCTCTAAATCTGCTGGTTCATCTGATGAGTCACCCCTGTATAAGACTGCAAGAATCTTCACTGAAACCTCAAAGTACACATTTTCCATTGGCCAGACTGGGAGGCACTGGATCCGCCTCTATTTCTTCCCGTTTGATTATGATACTTACAAGATGAGCACCTCGAGTTTCTCGGTTTCCACTCAAGATCATGTTCTGCTTAGCATTTTCAGTGTTCAGGACACTTCTGTTGTTAAAGAATACTCAGTTAATGTCACCACAAAAACCCTTGTCATTACCATCACTCCTTCCAGCGGTTCGTTCGCCTTCTTAAATGCCTTGGAAGTTGTTTCGGTTCCTGATGAGCTCATAACCGACGACGCCAAAACCGTAAGTCCAGCTGGGCAATTCCAAGGCCTGCTGACTCAAGCATATGAGACGGTTGCGAGGGTCAATATGGGTGGGCCGATAGTCACTTCCAAGAATGATACCCTCTGGCGGACTTGGCTTCCTGATCAAAGTTTCAGAGTAGAAACGAATTCTGCTTCAAATACCTCAAATATGGCGGCTGTTAAGTTTGTCAAAGGTGGTTCGACACAAGATATTGCTCCAAGGACCGTCTATGGGACTGTCACTCAGATGAATTCCGCTGGCGATCCCAACAGCAATTTCAATGTGACCTGGGAGTTCAATGTGGATCAAGGATTTCGGTACCTTGTTCGGTTTCACTTTTGCGATATAGTGAGTCAATCGCTTAATGAGCTCTACTTTGATGTTTATATCGATTCCTTGATTGCTTCTAGGGATCTTGATCTGAGTTCTGTATTCAACTCGTTGGCTGTTGCATATTACAAGGATTTTGTTACAGTGCCTGCTACTAGCAATAAGCTACGTATAAGCATTGGCCCATCGACTATAGGTTCTTACCCCAATGCCATTCTAAATGGACTGGAAATCATGAAACTGAATAATTCCATGTCCAGCCTCAGTGGGGGATCTGTGATTGTTTCTTCGAGTTCAAGCTCAAAGAAGAATGTTGGAGTGATAGTGGGTGCTTGTGTTGGGGCGTTTGTTATAGTGGTGTTGGCTGTACTTCTCTGTTTGTTTTGCAGAAGAAGAGGAGTGGCATATCAGGGTCATTCAAAGACATGGATACCTTTATCTATAGGAGGAAATTCGCACACCATGGGAAGTAAGTACTCAAACGGAACAACCACCAGTGTTGGGTCTAACTTGGGCTATCGCTTTCCTTTTGCGGTGGTTAATGAGGCCACAAATAACTTTGATGAGAGTTGGGTTATTGGAATTGGTGGTTTTGGTAAAGTATACAAGGGAGAATTCAATGACGGTACAAAAGTGGCTGTTAAAAGGGGAAATCCTCGCTCCCAGCAGGGACTTGCAGAGTTCAGAACCGAAATCGAGATGTTGTCTCAGTTCCGGCACCGTCATTTGGTTTCATTGATTGGGTACTGCGATGAAAAGAATGAGATGATTTTGATTTATGAATACATGGAGAATGGGACCCTCAAGGGTCATCTCTATGGTTCAGGTCTTCCCAGCTTGAGTTGGAAGCAGAGGCTCCAGGCGTGCATTGGTTCTGCTAGAGGACTTCATTACCTTCACACTGGCTACGCAAAAGCAGTTATTCATCGTGATGTGAAGTCTGCAAATATCTTGCTTGATGAGAACCTTATGGCTAAAGTTGCTGATTTTGGGCTTTCAAAGACTGGACCTGAACTTGATCAGACGCATGTCAGTACGGCAGTGAAAGGAAGTTTCGGATATCTAGATCCTGAATATTTCAGAAGGCAACAGCTGACAGAGAAATCAGACGTGTATTCATTTGGGGTGGTTTTGTTTGAAGTGCTTTGTGCAAGACCGGTCATAGACCCATCCCTTCCAAGAGAAATGGTGAACTTAGCTGAATGGGCAATGAAATGGCAGAAGAAAGGGCAACTGGAGCAGATAATTGATCCTAATCTTGCGGGGAAAATCAGACCGGATTCCCTGAGAAAGTTCGCTGAAACAGCCGAGAAATGCTTAGCTGACTACGGTGTGGACAGGCCCTCTATGGGAGACGTGCTGTGGAATCTGGAGTATGCCCTTCAGCTTCAAGAAGCAGTTGTGCAAGGCGACCCCGATGACAACAGTACAAATATGATCGGGGACCTCTCTCCTCAAGTTCACAACTTCAACAACGTGGACACTTCTAATGTTGATGCTGCACAGTTCGAGGTTTCAAGTGTGGATGTGGATGATCTGTCAGGTGTTTCAATGAGTAAAGTATTCTCACAGCTGGTGAAATCCGAGGGAAGATGATTGACTGGAGTTGGTATGTTCGTCTCAGTGGTTTGTCCCGTGATCAACCACCGGACTGGTTGGCTCATAAAGGCAGATGGGAATATCTTTCTTGTTTTCATATGTATGTTGTTGAAAGTATAGGACACTAGAATTTGTAATTTTACATTTGCTCTTTTGGTAAAAACTATATATAGTAGCAGTTTCGTCATAAATGGCCTCGAAAGATAGGATGTGATGTGCCTGTATTGCATTGTGTTCTGGTTCCACAGGTAAAATCTTCCATGAACCAAATCATTTGTGGAGTTTTGGTCAAGCTGCATGAAATGTTGGGAGTGAGTTTTGTTTATGTACAGAGGTGATTGTTGAAGTGAAATTGGTCATATTGTTCATGTAGCCTGGTTTCAGTGTGCTGTAATGTTTACTTGTTGGTGTATTTATTTGTGTCACCATGTTCTTAATGTTGTTGGAGGTATATTCTATTCCATGTACTGAAAGTTATGGCTGTGCAATGGCTCTGATATCATCTGTCTGCCATGTTCTCTGAATGTTCTTTGATCAGTTTCCATGTCTTGTGCTGGATTTGGTTGCTTCCACATGGTTCAAGAAATGATATTCTTTTAAACAAAAGAAAGCAAAATCTGTTCACCAAAAAAAGAAAGCAAAATCATGAAACTGGGTCTTTCAAATATGTTCTCTGAATGTTTTCTGGTCAGTTTCCTTGTCTTGTGCTGAACAAACTGGATTTGGTTGCTTCCACATGGTTCAAGAAATGATACTCTTTTAAACAAAAGAAACCAAAATCATGAACCTGGATCTTTCAAATACAACATCTAAGTTTTGATCAAGATTTGGGCTCATAAGTTTGTCTTTGTATTTATAAGATCAAAATAAATTTAGATAGGAAAAAAAAAACTTGCACTATTATTGTTAACATTGAAAAAAACTTTTTCATGAATCCCGATGGCTCGGTCATATTACGAGGATAAATTAAAGTTTGTAGCATGTTGTGAGTTAAGAGCATGGGTGATGTGTCTGTTTTGACTAGGTCAACGTAAATATACTAGGAGTATATGTCTTCTTTCCACGTAAGCAAGGGTGTCTAGCTTAAGTATTTAAGTTCCAATCAAATTTCCTTAAATCTCAAATTGTGTGGCCCTGTGATTTGCGTGAAGACAACACACCAAAAAACGAAGTATCTGGGGTGGTGTTTCCGGGACGACGCCTCCGGCGTGAGAGTAAGGAAACAATAGAGCTACAAAGAGCTTTTTTAGAGAGAAAAAGATAGAGAAATAAACAAATGTGAGAAATGAAATTGGAATTCTCTTTATTACCAAGAGGGGTGTATTTTATAGTCTCTTGCTACCTAGTGTCACATGTTGACATTTGATTGGTTGTCGAAGATGTGAGACCCATCTATGCCCATTTGGCCTTTCAAGCCATTTAGACCTACTTCGGCCCATTGAGCCCATCAAACCCATTTGTGTTTTGTGACAAGTTGTCAATTATGTACTTAGTATTTGTTTTTGTTTGAAAACCAGTGTTTAGTACAAGGATTATTTAACTCCTTAACGTATGTAAAAGTACATTGGGTTGCTAATACAATAACTAACTACGCGCGTGTACGGTAACCAACAACTGGACAAGTGATTTAAAGCGTTTGGTTTCCTTAGAGATATCAAATTTGAATCTTCCGAGATTAAGATTAAGATGTTGTTGGACATGTATAATAATTTTGCGTGAATGGTTCATGAGCGTACATTTACAAAGATAACTATTTTTATTGTTCACTAACAAATACAAAACAAGCTGAGATTAAGAATGGCAAAATGGGAAATACAAAAAAGTCCCTGTCGATGACCAGCACCAGCCATTTTTTGCAAAAAGGAATTGTTGTCTCGCCATCTCCCTCGGAGAGCCTTCTCTCTCTTTCTGCAACACTATAAAACATTCCTCTGTTTCACCATTTAATTTTTGCATTATATCTAACACTAATTTCTCTATTTCTCTTTCTTTCTCTCTCTCTTTCTCTCCTATAATCGCCTCTGTTGTTCTCTTCCTCTGCTCGGTACCGACTCAATGGCGCCGAGCATCAGAGACCTTCAATTGACCTCAGTCGCCGACGCCGATGCTGACTATGACCTTGAAGACGTGCGCCTTCTCAACTCGTCGTACGATGATGGCCACTACCGCAGCAAATTGGGGTCTTATGAGGAAGATGAGGAAGAGGGCATCAAGAGAATGCAGGTCAGAGTCACCGGGATGACCTGTGCCGCTTGCTCCAATTCTGTCGAAGCGGCTCTCATCACCATTAATGGCGTCTTACGTGCCTCCGTCGCCTTGCTGCAGAACCGAGCCGATATTGATTTTGATCCCAAATTGGTTAAGGTTCGCTCAATATTTATTTGGTTTATTTATCTGGTGCTTCTTGTTGAATTTCAGCTGAATTTAATCATTGCATGTTTTTGTTGTTGTTGTTGTTGTTGTTGTTGAAATTAGAGTTATATGTGTTGTTTCCTGTTTTGAACTGTTAATTCATCTAAACTTTTTTAAATGTTTGAGGATTGTTGAAATTTCTTTTGATTTAATGAGTTTTAGTTATGATAAATTAAGGTTTATACTTCTTAATATGTTTTTCTTAATGTTTTGGATTTGCTGAACATACTTTGTAATATGATTCATTTCATGTTTGTTTGTGTTTGTTTCTCTTTTTAAGATGAATGGGATGATAGATATTAACTGTTGAGATATTGTTAAGCTGTTCTACAGTTTCTGTATGAAGTATTTGATATTCCTAAATCTTAATAATCTTCTTGAGTGAATGTCTTGATCAATTGACTGATTATTACTCGCAACGATGTTATATTACCCACTGTATATTTCACTTTATCACTGTATCGTATGAGTTCTTTACTCTTTATTGTTTCAGTACTGACTACTTGAGGTTCTACTTCTAATGTAGTTTATAACTGTGTCCTGGTTCAGGATGAAGAAATCATAACTGCAATTGAAGATGCAGGGTTTGAGGCAGAAATACTACCTGAACCATCTGCAGCGAAGCCTCAGGCAACCCTTTCTGGTCAGTTTACTATTGGAGGGATGACTTGTGCAGCCTGTGTGAACTCTGTTGAAGGGATGTTGAATAATCTTCCTGGTGTAAGAAAGGCAGTAGTTTCCTTAGCCACTTCATTAGGTGAAGTTGAATATGATCCCACTGTAATAAGTAAGGATGATGTAGTTGATGCAATAGAGGATGCTGGTTTTGAAGCTTCATTTATACAAAGTAACGAACAGGATAAAATTATGCTTGGGGTTGGTGGGGTAATTGGTGAGATTGATGTAAATTTTTTAGAAAGTATACTTATCAACGCTAAAGGAGTGAAACAATTTCGTTATGACAGGATTTCAAATGACTTAGAAGTTGTGTTTGATCCCGAGGTTGTCAGTTCTAGATCCTTAGTTGATGGGATTGAAGCAGGAAGCAATGGGCTGTTTAAATTACATGTTAGGAACCCATATACAAGGATGACTTCTAAAGATTCTGGACAAGCCTCAGCTATATTTCAACTTTTCGTCTCTAGTCTGCTTCTCAGTGTGAGTGTATTCTTACTTGTACTTTTCAAACATAGGACCTCCTTCTCATTTTTCCATAAATTCATGTTACTTTTGGTCTATTTTGATAGCTGGTATGCTGCATTGTTCATGTTTCTGTAATTTACACTTTGCAACATGGTTGCTTTCAGTGACTAAATGCACCATTGTTTTATTTGGAATCAAGACAATATTAAAAAGAATCTTGAGTTGCTTGTGGGAGTTCGTATATCATTTTCAAAAATTAAATTGAAAGGGAATTATGTCCCAACCTTGTGGTTTTTTCCAGTGACACGCATGAAGAGCAAATTGTGTTTTACACTTTGACTCACTTAATGTGAATCTAATTATGAGAACACGCTTTTGTATAAAAATATTTAAACCTTAGAAAAAAAATTTAGTTACTAATACTGCCTTTTCTTATCATTTTGATTATTTGTTTATACTTTTTCTAACTGTTTTCAGATTCCTATCTTCCTCATACGAGTAGTTTGTCCTCACATACCTCTGGTGCATTCCTTATTGCTCTGGCGATGTGGACCCTTTCAAATGGGTGATTGGTTGCAGTGGGCATTGGTGAGTCATGTCCAGTTTGTTATTGGGAAGCGCTTCTATGTTGCAGCTGGCAGAGCACTTCGAAATGGTTCAACTAACATGGATGTGCTGGTTGCATTGGGAACTTCGGCTTCTTACTTTTATTCTGTTTGCGCACTTCTATATGGCGCAATGACTGGTTTCTGGTCGCCAACATACTTTGAAACAAGTTCCATGCTGATAACGTTTGTATTGTTGGGGAAGTATTTGGAAAGTCTTGCAAAGGGAAAAACATCGAGTGCCATTAAAAAGCTAGTAGAACTTACTCCAGCAACAGCATTGTTGCTTACAAAAGACAAAGGTAATTCTTCTAACATATTTTTAGGAATTGCAATGTATATACCTATCTTGTTTTGACAGTTCAACGTTTCAATGAAATTGCATGTACATATATATGTGTTTTGATAATATTCTTGTGATCTTCAATTCTTCACTAGGGTAAAACTTGATTCCAAATATGAAGCTCGTGAGTGTTGAATATCTGATTTGTCTTGATTTTGCTGGTTTCTAGGTGGAAAATATGTTGATGAAAGGGAAATTGATGCGTTGCTAATTCAGCCCAGGGATATATTAAAAGTTATTCCTGGCAGTAAGATTCCTGTTGATGGCGTGGTTGTATGGGGTTCAAGTTATGTTAATGAAAGCATGGTAACTGGCGAATCTGTACCAGTGCTGAAGGAAATCAATTCAACAGTTATAGGGGGTACAATAAATTCAAATGGTGTCCTTCATGTACAAGCCACCAAAGTTGGATCTGACACAGTTTTGAGTCAGATAATTGGTTTGGTTGAGACAGCCCAGATGTCTAAAGCTCCAATTCAGAAATTTGCTGATTTTGTAAGTATTTCATATGCAGTTCAACTTTGTTGTGTGTCTATACTGTAACACACACACGCACACATATATTTGGGAATTGTTTTTGTGTTTTAGAAATACCTTTCTTGTTATTGTATAATTTTGGATTATCTGTTTTTATCACTAGTGGAGGAGAGAAAGGACAAATATGACTCATACTAAATTTTGATAGCTCAATAGATATGGATAAACTATTTAGTTTCCAAAATAACTACTGTAAATGAAATAAATGGAATCTACCTCTTGAAGTATGCGACTTCACACTTTTTTTTCTCACTTCTGCAATATTCCAATCAGATGTCCGATGGAATCATTGGTTCCTCAGGTAATTGTATATGAAATTTGCTATTCATTTATTTGATCCCAATATTGTTTGGGAAATGGTTTGGTTGTTGTTGTAATTGTATATGAAATTTGAGCTCAATTCTTATCATAGTGGCTATTTATATGCAGGTTGCAAGCATTTTCGTTCCCACAGTTGTTGGATTGTCATTGCTGACATTATTGGGATGGTAAATCGAAAAGAAGAAATATTTTCCTTTAAGGTGGATACCTCCTGAATTATTATCTAACTTTTACTAATTGTCTGTAGGTACATATCTGGAGTTCTAGGAGTTTACCCAAAAGAATGGCTACCAGAGAACAGCAATTACTTTGTGTTTTCCCTCATGTTTTCAATATCAGTTGTAGTGATTGCATGCCCCTGTGCACTTGGATTGGCAACACCGACTGCCGTCATGGTGGCTACTGGTGTTGGAGCTAATAATGGTGTGCTGATAAAAGGAGGAGATGCGTTGGAAAGGGCTGAAAAAATTAAGTATGTGATATTTGATAAAACTGGCACCCTAACCCAAGGAAAAGCCAGTGTAACTACTGTAAAAATCTTCAAAGGAATGGAGCGTGGAGAATTCCTGACATTGGTGGCTTCTGCAGAGGTGACTTGAGATTTCCTGACTTGTTTATATTTTTATATTCTCTTTCCAAACTGTTTGTTATCTTTGTCCATATTTGGTTCTCAGTATGTCCCTCCTATGTTGACCTGCTGTCATTTCTTTTCTTTTTTTTGAACAAGACCTGCTGTCATTTCATGTTCAACTGTGTTTTTTCGGGACTTGATCCTTTTCTAGTTTGTGCCCGATATCCAAAATGTTGAGTAATGGAAGGGTTATAAGATTCACTAATTTTGCTTGTTAATTTGCTTAGGCTAACAGTGAACATCCACTGGCAAAAGCAATTGTTGATTATGCCCGTCATTTTCATTTCTTTGAGGAGTCATTTGCAACAGACGATGCTGGAAGTCACAAGAAAGATTCTGTAATTCCTGGCTGGCTTCTTGATGTCGCGGATTTCTCTGCTCTACCAGGGAAAGGTATCCAGTGCTTTATCAATGGCAAACGGGTTTTGGTAAGTTTTTGACAGAGAGATCTGTAACTGTTGATTTAGTTTAGGGAAGGAGAAAGATCCTTCCTATTTATTATTAGAATTTTATTTTCTTAAGGTGATTTACTGATTTGACATAAATGTAACATGTGAATAGATTGGTAACCGGAAATTACTGACTGAAAATGGAGTCGCCATTTCAGCCCATGACGAAGATGTTGTTGTAGAACTGGAAGAAAGTGCTAATACTGGCATACTCGTTGCATATGATGATATCTTAATTGGTGTTCTGGGGATTGCGGACCCACTCAAAAGAGAAGCTTCTGTGGTTGTGGAAGGTCTTCGGAAAATGGGTGTCAAACCAGTCATGGTCACAGGGGATAATTGGAGGACAGCTCAGGCTGTGGCTAAGGAGGTCTGTATATATCTTATTTTATTTTATTTATATTTAGTCAAACATAAATCTGAGAAGTTTGATTGGAAGCCGTTTAAATTCAAATTTTGAACACGAATTAGATATGTGATGATATATCATCCTTCATTCTATTAAACAGTCAAGTTTGAAACTGAACTTATTTTTGTTAATAGATGAACCTATTTGTGTTTGTCATTCCAAATCTTAGTCATCTGGAAACTGAAATAGTTGTTGGTTGTCAGGTTGGCATCAAGGATGTAAGGGGAGAGGTAATGCCAGCAGGAAAAGCTGATGTCATTCGATCATTCCAAAAAGGTGGAAACATTGTTGCTATGGTGGGTGACGGTATCAACGATTCTCCAGCACTAGCTGCAGCAGATATTGGCATGGCGATTGGAGCAGGTACTGATATTGCCATAGAAGCAGCTGACTACGTGTTGATGAGGAATAGCCTGGAGGATGTGATTACCGCCATTGACCTTTCAAGGAAGACGTTTGCTAGAATTCGATTGAATTACGTGTTCGCCATGGCTTACAATGTGATTGCAATCCCCGCTGCGGCCGGGGCTTTCTATCCCTGGCTAGGGATCATGTTACCACCGTGGGTAGCGGGCGCATGCATGGCTCTTTCATCTGTAAGTGTGGTGTGCTCTTCTCTGCTTCTCAAAAGATACAAAAAACCCAGATTGACAACAATACTAGAATTAACGGTAGAGTAGAAACTGGAAATAGAGAATGAAATATTATAGCTAGGTTGTATTCTACGCTAAGCTTTACTTAAATTTGGTAGGAAGAAAAATTGAAATAGGGTAAACGATTTCCCAGTTTTGCATATTGCCGTTTCTTGTTGTTCTAAACTATAAGCCTTTGCGGGGGGGCGTGGCGGGTGTTCGTCAGTACGTACCACTCCATTCCATTCCATTCCGACGTAAATGCCACTCGCTGTATTATATCTACGGACCTTGGTCGCTTTCTTTGTTTTTCTTTTACTCCTTGTAATTGTCACATATGTATGAAAAGATTGTTATTGCTGCTGTTGTAAGCATATATATTTGAATCATGTATATATATATATATATAATTCATATTTGCTGGTTTATGATTATGTTTGAGCAATGTTGTTAATGCAAAGCATATTGAATTTTTCTTGGATAGATCTGTGCTCTAACAAGTTTCATATCAGTTTTGGGTATTTTACAATGTTGTGTAGTTTTTTTAAAGGAGAAGAAAATAGACTTTTAGATGAGATGAGAATGGTCTTTGGTCAAAACCATATAATCTATTGCTAGTAGACTTGCTCTGCAAGTATTTATATATTTTCTTTTTTCTTTTTCACATTCAAATAGGGCCCAGTTTAAATCTGTTCTTGACTAATTATTTTATTAGGATCTGTCGTACAACAATTATTGGACTAAACTCTACATTTATTATTATTTAGATTGTACTACGTAAGAAAATGTACTTCCATTACACCATTATTAATTAATTTGTCAAAGGAGAAGATGCTTTCTAGTACTTTTCCACAACTTGTGATACATGAACCATATGACGATGTAAAGTTAATAATTAATAATATTTTAAAATAAATTAGTTATTTCTTCATATAGCCATAACTAATTTATTTTTAATCTTCTCGTAAAATCATAAGAAATAGACATTTTTTTTAGATAGAGGATCATGATTTGTAATGTCCTAATAGATTTTTGGATGCCAAACATTCATTATATTCAAATGATATAAATTTAGGCATAAAATTTATCAAGATCCTTAATAATTAAGGTATAATAAATAATATCATTGCATATATACACGTGCAAGACTTAGTCTTGATATCTAAAAAGGCAAGTGGTCACCTAAATTCTGGACTTGGCCACTGCATAACATTCTAGTAACTATAGAAGAGAAAAGAAAATTAATACATAGATATGAGAAAAATACAAGACATTAGTTGAATCAAATGTAATTATGATAAATCTATTAAATTAATTGTGACAGATTATCTAGTGAGATAGGAGTTCACATTATATATATGTGTGTATCTTTGGTTGAAATGTGGACAAATATTAACAAATGTGTTTAAATGTTAGGTGGATCACATTTAATATATATTACCTTTATTTTTATTATTAAATCTGTTTGATTTGACTTGATCAAATCAATAATATTGTAACCTATAAAATCAACATCAACAATATGAAGAGTTGTATATCTCTATGAATTCATGCATGACATATTTGCTCATCTTTTTTCTATATAATTACTAACCCCCGAATCTTTCAAAACTTATGTAACTTAAATCACATGATTTATTCAAAAGATAGAAGAGTTATTGGATCCCAATTTATCTTTTTATATTCCTTTGACTAAATTATTTATTATTGTTTATGTTTTGTATGTTCTCTTCTCTTATTTGCTAAGTACATGAGTGGTATATATATATTGAGCATTCGAGATCTATAAAACTTAACCGAGAAGTTTACAACTTTTCCACAGTATCAAACCAGAATTTGATCGTTGTCATGATATGATGCTGTCTCATTTATGTTGTCTCCTCCAGTACTCTTTAATCCGCCACTTGCAGATGGTTATGTTTGTAATGTCTCACGTTTGAGAAAAAAATACATTTACATGAACGGGAAATTGTAGATCTAAAAACTTCTGATTGTGCACGTGACGATCCCACCGATAAAAAAAATATGCAAAATTTAAATAAATTTCACATTTGATAAACATAAGACAAATGAATTGTATATAGGATTTATATTTGATGCACCGTCGGTGTACAATAGCTTTACACCATTAGTGCGTCATATCATCATGACACCTCATCAGACAACAATTTAAATTGAATTTATATTTGATGCACCGTCGGTGTACAAGAGCCTTACAACATCAGTGCATTATTTAATGACACCTCATCAGATAACAATTTAAATTTATATAAAGGACTTATCAATAAATAATTATTTTTAAATTGATAATTATCTATTAAAAATAACATTTAACAATAATATTTATTTTTTGTATTTATCTTAATAATTAAAATAATGAGCCTATTAGAGTGTGACACGTCACGAATTAACACTTATACCCGTCTTAATGAATTTGTGGGCGCGGAGCGCCCTCCCGAATCCAAATTCTTTTGTGTAACACGTCACGAATTAACACTCATACCCGCCCCAATGGATTTGCGGGCGCGGAGCGCCCACCCGGATCCAAATATTTTGTGTAACACATCATGAATTAACAATCATAACCGCCCCAATGAATTCCGCGCCCGCCCGGATCCAAATCTTTTGTGTATTATTTAGGAATTATGATTTTTTTTATTTATTACTATATGTTAATTAATAGTTATTACTAAAAATAGTTGTAGAATTTATTTATCAAAAAACCTCTCATTTAATTTTATATTTTCATTGATGAGGTGGCACAATATGATGCACTGATGGTGTAAAAGTGATTTACACCGACGGTGCGTCAAATACTTATTCTTGTATATTAATGCAACTGAAACTTTACTAACAATGTTAACTTTTTAAACGGGAAATTCAAATCATTATATCTAATCCAATTACTAAAATTTATATGAGCAAGTACCACATAAGATTTTTATTTTTTATTTTTCTACTATATACAAGAAGCTTCATCATCTCTTCAAATGTCTTAGTTAGGCTTAAGCCAAATTATCTAGCTAGGACTTGACCATTAAACTCGTATGAAAAAGATCATTAATTTATTTAGTGTATAATGACAAGAATAGTCATGGCCCATGGGCATTGGAATAAATGTCATTATATTTATTTTTTTTAAATACATAAAAAAAATCAATTAGTGAAGATGATATTATATGTCAAATTCATTAACTAACTTATGGTGATAAATGTCTATAGAGGTTAAATTATTCTCAAATAATGTAATTGATTAGCTCACAAGGCTAGGTCATGTTCAAGACTGCTGATGTCATGATGGTATGGGATTAGGTGAGTGTGAACATTGTTTTATTATTATTATTATTATATAAAAACAAATTTCACCACTGAATATATCCCTTAATATAAGGAAGAAGTAACTCTCAAGTGTATATGTACTGTCTCATTTATTACACTTGAGTCATTAGATTTTATTCCGTTCATGTAAAATCAAAATCACTCGATTTGTTTTTGTGAGGTTTCGTTTCTTTAACTTGACTGATGACATTTGTCAAAACCAACTGACATTGTTAAAATTAAATATAAACAACTTAAATACGTGTTTTTAAAACTATTTTACCCTTTATGTTTTTCACATTTTATAATTTATCATCTTCTTCGTTACATTCACTTTCATTGGCTAGCATATTCCCCCAAATTGCCAACATTCTCTTCACAATCACAATAACTCCCTTAACAAACTTCAATTTCTTCACAGGTTGAGCCAAGAGCGAATCAACCAAGAACAAAGCTCCATCAATGAGAGCTAGAGCTTCCCGGAACCGCCAGAGTTAGAGCCGATGTAAAAATTACATCAATGACGTCATTCTAGGTATAGATAATAGAATATATATCAAAACCATCGTAATCCAGAAAAGCTTGGATTATTTTATCCACCATATATATGATGGATAAAAATCACACATTGGATTTTAAAATCCAATCTATCGTTCACATCAAACGTTGTTCAGATATCATAGAGAATTTCAAAAATCTCATCCACCTCTATATCCATACAATCAAACGTAAGCTAAATGTTATATAGAAAAATTGTTTTTTAAATATCTACTAGAAGAGTAGAAGTAGATGTAGAATTAGTACATAAAAAAATGTTTTAACTTGTACAAACTCATTATTTCTATGTTAACTTTTCACGTTATGTTGTGAAGAAAGAGCCCCAAGAGGACCATCTCAAATTAGATGACAACTTAACCCAACAATTATGTAACACAATTACATAATTAAACACATCACAATCACAATTAAGATTAAGATCTTAATATGATCTCATTTGAAAGTTGCATCAGTTACTTCCAGGAAACAACAAACCATAGAATACTAGTCCACACTATTGCACCTTTGACCACATACTCAAGTCATCACTATATTATAAAACCCACACCTCACCTTCATTTTTAACCAAACTAAAAACCAACCTACCAAACAGCCTTGAATATGAGTGACACTATGTCCAGTTCCTCCTCCGAGCACTGGTTGCAGTTCGTCACAGACGTCTCAGGCGACCCTCCCGTGTCGGGTCCCACCTCTGGAGGCGGACCCGAGACCGGAGGCCTGACTGCAACCAGTGCTGGCAGTCGTGGGTTGACCCCAAAGAGCTGCATGTCAAAGGCGAAGCCGGTGAGGAGGAGGTCAAGAGCCTCCCGGAGGACACCCACCACGCTCCTCAACGCCAACACCGCAAATTTTAGGGCTCTGGTGCAGAAGTTTACAGGGTGCCCTAGCAACTCCATTTCACTTGCTGCCCAGAAAGGACCTGTCACTTTAAACTTTGGAGGCAACAACCACAGCCAATATTACACTACACAACCTAATTATTATAATCACAAGTCGTCATCATCATCATCTTCTTCTTCAGTTTTGGCACCTGTTGCATACAATATCTATCATCAACAATATTGTCATCAGCAACAGCAACAGCAACAGCAACAGCTACTACATGATCATCATGATCAGCACCAGGAGCTGAAACTGCATGAGCAATGTGTGTACTCATCATTGAACCATGTTGGTGGTGATCATGTGTACCTTAGTGGGGACAAGGAGGAGGACTATAATGTTGTAGGAGGTGAAGATGGGTTGTCTATGGACAATATGTCTTATTCTTTGCATGAGCTTCTAGCCCTAGGTAGGGATTCTAATTTCTTCATGAATAGTGTAAGTACTAGTCATGATCAGGATTTATCACTTATTAATGATGGTTACTTCATATGAACTACTACTTTATTTGTCAATTCTTACATACCATTTGTTTATCATAGATCATCAAGTATGTTTATTATATATATTTTTTATTTAGGCTAAACCAACCTCATTGAAAAACTCAGATCCAAGTGCTCGTTCCGCTCACTAGGTCCCAAATGAATTTGTTGGAGCAGAGCAACTCGTTGGATCTAAACATTTTAATGATGTGTCATCAGCTCAGTAACGGTTTAGTACTGCAATTTAAAAACTAACTGGGTTATTATAGTCTTATGTATATATTTGTATAGAGGAAGGGGAGCCTAAGCCAATTAATTTTTAGCTTAGGCTAAGCCATTAATGAGGTGGTGACACCTCATTAATATTTTCGGATTCGGGCGGGTCGCTTCGCTCCCACCAATTCACTTGGATGAGTATGGATTAATTTTAATGAGATGTCATAACCTCATTGGTCTGGCTTAGCCTAACCCAAAAAAACTTGGCTTAGATTCCTTTTCCTCTATTTGTTTATATCTTTCTTCAACTATATCATGTACTCTTGTAATTAATGATTAACTTGAATATTGAAATTCATTATATGATCTTAATTTCTCTTTTCTATGATGATATATTTATTCATCTTGATGATTACATTTCTTGGTCATGATAATACATCTCATTCAAGAAAGCTAATTATTAAAGGGCTACATCTCCATCAGTATTATTGACATATTTGTGGTTGGTGTGATCTCTCACACACAATAAAAAAAAACTTAATTAAATCTCTTGTTTACCATGAAATGTGAAGTCCACCATTAAGAAACAAAGTACATATTTATTCTCATAATTATATAACAATTGTTGTGCTAAGCCTATGAACAAGAACCATCCATGGAAACAGTTCATGAGTAGGTGTTTTGATCTTCCTCTTCTCAAAGAAAATGAGAGAATATTAGAGATAAATTAAAGAGTAATGCTATATTTGTCTCAAATATTGTACAAAAATATTCTACAAAGTGATTCGCCAATTAACAAGAGATTCACATCAAATGCTCTGTCGATCATATAGCCGGATTAAAATACATCAAGCGTAAAATATGTCTTATATACCCGGCTCGATCTTATTTGCGTCAGAAATTTTTGAGAGGACGGTGAAATTTTGTACAGACAAATAACATTATTGATAAATTAAATTCAAAATGTGAACATTGGTAGTTGGGTTGTGGCTTTCATGAATTAGAGTAGTAGTCTTGTTTAATATAATTAAGATGATGACGATTAAGGATATGATTTATAATCGGCATTTTACTTATTAAAATCACTGAGTTGTCTATTTCACCATTTTATAATTTTGTGTCAGTCAAAAGATTGACTTGAGTAAGAAAAGGGCAAGCATGAGTGTAAAAAGTCTACCGCACATCTTTTTGACCTGGCAACCTTATTTTCAATATTATCATTCCTTATGTTAATTAAATACACACGTAACAACTTAAATTAGACCCTAATTTTTTCATACCAATTGTTGGCTCTATTAAAATTTTCACAATCCTTTATGTATCCCTATTTTTGGTATAATTTTAGTGATGCAATAAAACAATTATTACAAGAGAAACCAATACTAATAGGTAAATATTGAAAATTTAACCGCATTCATGATTTTCCTACAAAAGGACAAGTTTATTAGTGCATAATTTTTTGTCATATATATAGTTTTATAAGAACATGCATGCAAATATTTTATGTTATGAATATTATTGATAATAAGATGAGATAAATATATGTTAGATGGATGTGGCTTCCAGCAAGTGATCATTTATTTATAATCTGCCACTAAACAAATGTATACATGGTGTATATATGTATATGGTGCTTGTGCTAACTAGTGTTTACTTATGTGGTGCAGCTATCAAATTAATTAATAAGTTGGTTTGTTGTTGTGGCAAGCACAACATATTTAGAGTTTTGGAGGTTGATTAGCTACAGGAGCAATCTGTAGAGTTGTGCTGATTAACAAATTATTAAAATGTAATTAAGGTAAGATATATATTAACTTGTAGTCAAAGTTGGGTCGGAAGCCGGGTTTGATGGCAAGAGACGCTTGAGCCGTGAAGCTCTTAATTTGATCATTATTAGAGGATGAGTAATATGATCTTGGAGTCTGGTGCTTGTCAGATTATCCAGGTTCTGAAGGCCAGAGGAGAGGATTCCAATACCTTAGATATGAATTTTGGCGACATTATGTCTTTAGTTTATCAATTTGTTAGTTTAAAATTTGTGTTCGTTGGGATATCGGCGAATCAAGTAGTTCATTGTCTTGTACGGTCGTCCGTTTATGTGTTAGGTCCTGTTGGTTGGATTGGTTCTCAGAACCCTGTATACTGATTTTAAATATGTTATCCACTGATTTGAGTGATTCATAATATTCACTTCTTTTCTTTTGAAGAAAGATAAAGTAAACACAATGCATGTCAACTAGCTAAGTTTTTAATTAATTTGAATCAGTAAATGTATCTATGAAATCAATTTGAATTACATTTGGTAGGAATTCATAACCTTTGACTGTCTACTAGTTTTGAATGCAATTTTGATTGTTTGTCAATTTAGATGTAGATAGTTTTGTCCTATAACCAAGCGTAACATCAATCATCTATAAACATTGAGATGCATATAATGTTCTTCTTGATTATGCAACATTATTATTGTTCGATAAATAGTCAGAGCTAGATAAAAATATAGGGAGTAAATTATCATATTGCACATGGTTTATATATTGTAACAAAA
>JAYMTF010001910.1:0-20653 GCA_036897485.1 Pelargonium nanum | reverse complement strand
ATATATATATTAGGTTGATCATGAGGGAGTGTTTAGACACATGAGACCACATGGATTAGCCAATAAAAATTACATTTTCAGATTTGAGGATTAAGAGAAACTTAGAGGTTTTTCAAATGAAGTATTTATTTCATTAACATTTACGAGGGATTACAAACTGTATTAATTACAAATCTGACATAAAACTAGATAACTTAAACGTGAATGACTTTATTTGCAGATATCAAATATTCATAAGAATATATAATCAACTGTCACATAGTTGGTTAAAAACTTAATAGAACAATAATATCAATCATTGTTCTTTTTAAAATCATCTCCCTGCAACAATCTCAAGCGATCTCGATCCACCGACTAATAAAAAAAACTACGATGAAGAACTAGAGCTCAGAGAGGAAACGATCAACATTTTCGGTTGTAAACAAGTGAATTCTGTCGATTTTGTTTTGATTAGATAAAAACTTGGTGATTATTAATTAGTCTAATTAATATGTAAGATTTAACTTTGAAAACAAAACAATATATATTATACATGCATGGCAAAACCAAACTGTAACATGTGCAACAGATCATTATCCATATATTGTTTGTTTTGACCAACAAATAACTTTCAATTAGTTTCTAATTAGTATATAATTAAGTATTAATATTATGATAACTACTCACATGTTAATTACTATATTGGTAGGTTAGTGAATCAGTTCATGTTTATCCCAAACAACAAGAAAATTAATTGTCTAAATATACTCACTACCATTGACCATCACTAAATTAAAGCTGCAATTTGACTACATATGATTGCTATAATATAATCTTAATACAACTAATGTGAATATATAACTGTTTTGGATTTCACACAACATTTAATTATAATTAAAATAAATGCCATTGTTTGCATTAAATTTGTCTTTAAAATAGAGTTTTATCAAATTTTGTGAGAAACTTTTAAATAAATTATGGGAAAATTTCATTTTCATTTTTATTTTTATTAAATTTCTCATAATAACTTTTTTTTTATCGAACAAATAATAACTTTTAACAAAGCATGTTAGACCAAACGGTTTAAGTTTTTTTTTTTAATTTTATTTGAGGTCTCGAGTTCGAGAAATAGTAACTTTTTTAAGAGAAGGGATGGTCAGATGTGATTGTGGAGTCAGATGCCTTGACTGTGGTGAATGCGGTGCAAACTGGAGGGGAGGACAACAGTGCCTTCGGTTTGTTAATTGATGATATCCGTTTTGTTTTGGCGGAGTTAGGTAGTGTTTCGTTATGTTTTGTTCGTCGATCTGCAAACCGTGTCGCTCATGTGTTAGCTAGGTGCTCGATTTTTGTATCAGGTCGAGAGGAGTGGGTCGGTCCAAATGCTCCTCAGGAGGCAGTGTCCATGTTATTAGCTGATTCCATTTAATAAAATCAGTTATTTTGCTATAAAAAATAAAAAAAAAAAAAAACTTTTTTAATGAGGTTTTTTGTTCTCTGTGTATATATATAATATTGAATAATTAATATTTACTTGTGTTGTAGAAAGATAAAACAAATTGGATATTTGTGAGTGTTAAAAACCCAATCACTTTCAATACATTTAAAGCTGTTTAGGCCCAAAGTATGGCCCACTTGAAACCCAACTACTTGTGTTATGCTATGCTATCAAATTATGAGTTTTGTACTTGTTTGTGTTCACTTCAACTGGATTTTGTCTTTATTTATTAAGACCCATTATTTCTTATTTATTTAATATTATATATATTAAAATATATCACAAGTCAATTAATTAGTAAATATTTTTATTGAAATATTTTAATTTTGAGTATTGAGTTTTAATGTTAATAACTTGTGTTAGTGATCATCCGTGGTAAATTCAAATTTTGTCGACTGTTATTACATAGTCTTTTAAATTATCTCTCACCGGTGAGTCGGACATGATGCATGTTAAGTGCAAGTATAGCAGGCAATTCGGGGTTCAAGTCGGGCTGAAGAAATCTATTTTGACCCTAACCTGAGAATGAAGCGACTAGTATTGCATACTTGTTTTAAATGTATTGAACGGAATTTTTTCCTCATTTAAAGAACGTCGATTTTTATTCAGAATTTACTTTCATCACCCTAATTTAGGGTGTGCATGTAAAATGTGCATGTTTTCAAAAACTGATCGAGATTTATTTTAAGAGATTCAAACTCGTAAAAATGTGGACCAAATTTTGAATGCGTCCAAGTCACCAACTCTAAGCATATAGAAAGAGATATGGTTAAATATTTCATGGACTTGAAAAAGGAAGAGAAATACACAACAATGTACCTTATGGGCATGAAAATGACTCAATTGGACCAATTCATATTGATGGTGTGATGACTCTCATTTAGAACAATTGGGAAATGAATAGACTATATATCCATATATCTATATATCTTCTAGTTGTTTCTACACTACATTGTGTCATAGCTATAAGAATTTTGACCCGCTCTTCTAACGTACATTCAAAAGGCATACGACTTTCATGTACAATCAGTAAGAAACATACATTCCATATTTTGGAGTATTCAAAAATTAAGAGCTCAAGTCAAATTTTTGGTGTCTAATGAAGTTTTAGATAATGTTAATTATATACCGTGAACTACCCATCAATGTATATACTGTTCTCTCAAATTTCAATTGTCATTTTTAATCATTTGAGTTCAAATCTTGAGACGGACAATTATACAAAATCTTAAATTTTGCGTATGAAATAATCTCAATGTGCATAGGACTGTTCGTGATTTGATATGTGCTCAACTAGTCTGGACAGTCCATGGTCAAATCTTTTTATTTGATCATGCCCATTTTTTATTTAGTCTATTTGTAAATTTATTTATAAAAAAAAAGAATTATCAATACTTTCAGTACAATATGGTCACTCAATCAACTTAAATAATAAATTATTATAAAGAAAATTCTCACTTTTTTTTTATAAAATCGATTCAATCCTACTTCAAAATGATACAATTATGATTTAATGTTCAATTCTAAAGGTACGCTTTTGTTACTCGGATAAATTTTTATCAAATAATTTAAAATAAATAAAATAAAAGTATGTATTTAGGTATATGAAAGCAAAACCCAATCAATTGTTCAGTATGATGTAGAATGTAAAGTCCCAATCAATCACCCAAATCTCATAATTAAGCCCATTAGTGGCTTCAAGAAAACTCTACAAAAAGCTCAAAAAGATACAACAAAAGTCATTTCAATGGGTATCAAATCAACCAAGTGGCAACACATACATACATACACATATAAGTACATACATACACACACATATATGTACACGTATACATATAGACAGATTTTGGTGGGGACCTAATTATAATGAAAATAGACCCATTATTCATAGTGTAGAAAGGACTGAGTCAGGTGATTTGTGGAGCCTAAGCATGTGTGAATTGTGTGTGTTTGTGAGCCAATACTAGGCAGGTCCAAACCCTAGAATATCACCTTCATTATCATCCCAATTTGACCTATACATATAACATCTACATAGTGGTTGCATTAGATAATGTCTTTTCTTCTAATGTCAAAGAAGTGGCCGACGATATTACACGTTTTAGTACACTGACAAAAGAATCGGCTCGAAGACAAAACTGTAAAGTGTTGAGAAAGACGTATTTATGGAATTCTTAATTGTTTATGCTAACATATGTCATTGTATGACATGCATTACAGGTTGCGTTACATAGTGGCTTTTCTTTTGAGGGCAAAGAAGTTGTCCACAAAGGCATGCATTTGATATATTGACAAAAGAACCAACTCGAAAGCATATATGTAAAGTGTTGACATATACTCATTTTAGAAGTTTTTGGTTGTTTCCGATTACATTTGTCATTTTATGACACTTACATCTATTCCGAAAGGACTAGAAATGAGTTGTACCAGTTGATATCAATCATGTCGTATCTGACACTTAGATTAGTGTATTACAAACATGATGAAAACTGATATTTATAAAATAAGAGACGCACTAGTTGAGGCTGAATTTTCAAAAATAACCTCACTCTATAATGTGTATCATCACTCTCTTATAGTTAAAGAGATACAACATTGAGTTTGAATTTTCGAAAGTTCCTCTACAGTGCAAGTGACACTCTCATCAACTATACCAGACAACTCCCAACGACATGTTGACCTCCTAAGCATGATAGTAATTTGAGGTACAATAACAAATGTCATCCACACATATTATATTCACAACAATTTATCAAGTGTGCTACTTGATATCAGCCAGTACATATTTGACATTTCTACGAAATCGCCTCTCTAGAATGTTCAACTACATTCCAGTTGTCAAATGAGAGATTAAAAATGGTCCAATGAGGGACCATCCTCCCCAAATTCTTTCCAAAAACACCCAATAAATTAAAAATCAAAATTCAATGGTCCCTTATCACAAGCCAAAGACCTTCTTGTATGAGAGGTATAATTGCAATCCCATGTGAATTCCTCATGGAGGAGGCAAATGCAAAAATTTAATTGTGATTTTGATTTTTTTGATACTATCCAAAACTACACCTAATTTCAACATTTTCCTTTCTCATTCATATATGTAAAACCCAAATGTGAGCCCCAAAAGGAAGTGATTTAATATCCATCACTTTCAAATAAATTCTTATCATGTTCAAATCAAGTCCAATCAAAGTTGGGACTAAAGAATCTCATCTAACAATTATTAATTAAAATCAGTTAAACAAATCAATAGAAAGCAATTAAAGTTGGCATATTGGTGTATCTCATCCAACAATGGAGGTGGTGCGATAGTGAACGTGGTTTGTTTTCCAATCTTGGGATTTGAGTGTTGATGCGGAAACTGTATCGAAGATCGTCTGATAAGAGAATAATATTAAAGTGCACGCAAAATTGACAAGAAATAGAGCCGGTAAATCTGCCAATGGGTCGGGGCCAAAACTAATTAGGTCGAGCTAAAAAACACGAGTATACTTACAGGTAGAACTATTGATATTCCGCGAGCCGTCTCATTTTGCTCATTTTACAAGCAAGATAGTTTGCGGGACAGAATCGAGCCAAGGCTGTTCATACTCTAGCCAAATGAGCCCGAGAAACAAATGTATGTTTGTACATCAAGACATATTATTACCTATTCACAGATCATTTGCTTATTTGTCATCTTTAATCAAGAGACGCTCTTATTTTATTTTTTTAATTTTTTTTTGAGACACTCTTATTAGTCTTATAGTATATAACAAAAAAAAACTTTCAAAATCAGCAAGACGGAGACAATAGGACGTGTATTAAGGTGTTGATATGAATATTTATCTCTCGAGCACACATTAACGTTCAATCTTAAATAAAATAAATAATATGAAGATCTTCACCAATCTAAAATTCGCTCTTGCCAGACCCGAAAATTTAAGTTCCAATTTGGATTTTTGGACAACGAGAAGGCCTAACCCAAAAGGAGTATAGGTTTACGAAACTGATTTTTAGATTTACATGTAAAATGCACAAAACCCAAACCGAAAAACGATCAAGTTCATTTATGCAACCAAACCCGCAGAAATGCAAATCAAATTTCAAGTTCCCGCGATTTCGAGCCCAAATTGACAGCTATACCTTCAATGTAAAAACATATAGTTACGCAAAACAAAAATTATAGATATCAACCACCAAAAATATTCTTATAATTACTGAGTAGTGTCCATAATACATAATGTTTTTTCTATTATACAATGAAACACTATTGTATCTTTTTCCTGAGCTCCCTATAAAAATTGCAGAGAGAACGAAACAGAAAATGCATATAGCTGACGAACAAAAATATACGTATCCCATCCCCTTGAAACTATTTTTTTTTCTTTACAAATTGAATGCCAAAAAAAATTAAATAAACAAATAATTTTATAGCTGGGGAACGGGTGCAAGATCGAGACCAGAGAAGTGAAAAAAATGTGAATAATGGATTTACAGCCTCCATAGCCTTGGGAAGAGATCTTGAATTCGATCTCGGGTTTTTGACCCTTTGCCTTACTCGTTTAAAAATTGGAAGGCGGGATTCTCCAGAAGTTGCTCGGCTGGTTTGACGTCGGAGAAATCTTTCTCTAGCAATGCAGTGGAGAGATCATCAACTGAGAATGGGATGCTGTATTGGAAAGGACGGTGGATTAGTATATATATTCGGTTTTGAATGATAAAGAAACCGAGCAATGCTTCTGTTTCGAGGAAGAATGTATCGCCATCACCATATGCAACAATATGAAAATAAAAGTGCAATGTTTCTGTTTCGAGGACGAGCATATCATCCAATTTAGAGCTTGCAATTATAACCCGAACCAGCAGCCACCCAAAATCTAACCTACATTTTTTGCGGGTTTGGATTGGACAAAACAGACCCGATTATTCTGGTCGGGCAAACACACATCGACCCGCCGCCCGCACCTCTTGCAGGTTGGCTTCGGGTTAAGTCTTTTCAACCCGACACAAAACTCAAATTGCCAGCTCTAATCATCATCTTCCTCCTCGGGAATACACTTTCCCGGACTTATGAGTAATATGAAGACAAGAAACTCTCACCTGGAATTGTCATCCAATAAGAAGGAATTGCTGACAGCATTGTTGGAGTCTTCGGTCATAAGTACTCTCATGCTTGCGATGACCTGTGCAAAAAGTTTTGTTATTGTTTGTGACTGCGAGCATTCAAAGCCCTTGTATGGTTTTGAATCTTCCTACAAAAAAGGTTATCTGAACTCTTACATTTCCAGAAACGCTTCTAGTGTTATAATTGTCGTCCCAGTAGAGCGTGCATATTCTATATAGTTGTTGAACACTCAGGATCTGAAGAAATCAAGAATTGATGTTAGAGAGAGAGAGAGACTTGGAACACATAACATGTGTCGGGATCATTGTCCACGACTAAAATATTTGTCAATTCATATGCACATAAACAGAGAGAGAGAGAGAGAGATACCGGGCACAGATCATTGGTGATTTCGTCATATGAAATTCTATACTTCTGATGTATAACCTGTGGACAAAAACAGATAATTTTAATTGACAACTCTAAAGCATTGGACGAGTTCCAAATCCATTCTTCACTTCTCAGATAAGTTATAGATGGGAGTTGGAACAAATCTCAATAATTAAGCACTCAGATAAGCATTTACGAAAAAACTAAGGATTCCACTTGAAAAATAGAAATAATTCAGGAGCGGGTGCAGGCTTGATTATCGCCATTGGAAAATATTGTATTTACAAATTAACCATGTTTGACATACCAAGAACCCGACAGCTTGTCTGATGTGCTTAAGTTCATCCCAAGACTGGCCTGCATACTGTAATCCAAGGAGAATGAAGAACAAAATCAGGAAACTACATACAAATAGACGGTTCGTGCAGGATCAGAAAGATTCACAATATAAAAACTATCTGTTCAAAAAGGAATAAATGAAAACCTCTTCTTTAGCTTGGCAGCACCAAAGCTCCAACTCGGCTAAGCCAGCTTTCACGTATTCCCCGTTGCTAAATGTACAACACTCACGACGTAGGAGGAGACTGGAAAGCAGAAACAAATTCCCATTTAACCAACAGTTCAGGATAAAACGATGAAAGAACGAGAATGAATTAACTAATTACCTGTTAAAGAGTTGAACATTGATGTATGAGAATGTTTGCGTGTAAATTTTCTGGACAAGAATTGGAGGAACCTAAAAATCGAAATCAACAGCAACAATCATTTCTGGATGCCTAAATAAGGTCATGAATAGTAATGGGCTCGTTGAGATTTGAGGAAGATCACTGAACGGAAAAATCAGAAAATGAAATTACATACAAAATTTTCTTTCAATGTACAGAGGAGGTTGTTGAGGCTCTCAATAATGCTCTGCCAGTGACTTGTTGGAGCATCTTTGCCAAACGACCGCCCGGACCTCAATGCATTTCCCTTGGAGGTTCTCGGAGCCTAATTAAACATACAAGTTAATTACATTAGTCACATTTTAAAGGAAAACTGGCCGATTTTAAATGGGAGAAAGAATTTAGGTTGTGTTTGGATTCTTGGATTTGATTTGTAATACGTCATTTAAGTTTCATCTATAAGCATATATGGAATTTTATTGTATCGGACCCAAATCCAAATCCAGATTCTTCGACCATTTAAACACTAAAATTGACTCAAATCAAGAATTTCAAATGAACACCGGTCCTAAACAGATAGTTAAGGTAAAGGAACTTCAATGAACCTGGATGCATAAGGTAAGAAATGATGCCAACTCCTTCTTCAAGTTGTCCCTAATGATCCCATAAATTTTTTCCACATATGCCGTGAGCTGCTGCTTGAAAAGCAAAGCTGGGTACTTTGCCTCTACTTGGCGTACAACATCAAGGGGAGCAGCAAGGTGAGCAGAAGAAGGAGATGACCGGAAACCCTGGAAATCACCATACGATATTACATAATGCAAAGAAGGGTTTGAAATTTGAAGTAACCAAAATCACAATGAAAATTAGTCTTTATAGGAAAAATAAAAGTTCAATCCAATGTTGTGATACCATGGTCATCCTGCCAAAGAGGGATGTAGGAGGTAGTTTCCGCTGTGGAGTTGCACCACTTGCACCAGCACCCTTCATGCTTCGTTGAAGCAGGAACAATAATGAAGAGGTAGTTGATAACCAATAAGCCATATGATCATTGTCATCTTGATTCTGAAACAAAGAAGATAAATTAAAATCTCGACTATCTTTAAAGCTCAAACAAAATTAAACTGAGTTATAGCAAGTACTATTGTCTTGAGAAATAGCTAAAAAGGGCGGGAAAGGAAATATTGGCTATACCTCAATTGCAGAACCGATCATTTGGATAAGACGATCAAAAACACTAGTTCTTTCTGCTTCAAAAGATTTCCAGTTGAGAAGACATTTGTAAATGGTAATTGCTGCAACAGGCTTTCCATGACTAAAACCAATATTATTCATAACACAGTTTATAAGAGCATCAACATTTTCCTGCAGCAAGGCAAAATTATAATGTCAAAACAATTCAACCTACCCTGCACCAAAACAGAAGCATAACGATAAAACATATATGATTTGTGAGAACATACATGCTGCCGTTCAACCATAGATCTAGTCAACTTGCTATCAGATTCTGTGCCAAGCTTCTTTACTGGTGTTGCATACTGTGGTTCCAGCGGAGGTAGTTCACTCTGAAATACACAAAAACTCATTAGTGTACTGTACGATGTCGATACTATTGAAAACATAAAAGATGGAAAGTTGGGGGGTAGGTCAAATTACTTGGACTTTAATCTCTTCACTTGTATGATGACCATTTTCCAAACTCTGCAAATAAAGGGGTCAAGTAAATAAAGAATTAAGTAAAATGAAATTTCATCAAAAGAAAAGAGGACTGGGGAGGAGATGAGGAATAAAACTTCAGTTTATACCTCAGTATCTGGGGAGAGTAAATGCTCAGACATCTTTTTAACAGGTGTATTCATCAGGGCATTCTGCCGAAGAATTTTGTTCTCCGACTCCATGTCCAATACCTTCTCTTGAAGTCTGTTAATGAAAAAAACAGTGAATCACAATAATGGGGGGAAAAAAGAACAATGCGAGAAAGAAATAAGCCTAACTGGCAACCGATTGACCAATATGCACTCAGAAATCCAATTCCCAAAGTACACTAAATTTATGCATTGAAAATACCCATCACAATTATTTGTCAATGTGGCATAAGTAGTTAAAGACAACAATAACCTCTGCATAGAAGTCTTCAACTGTATCAATTTTGATTCTGCGTCCAAAGCTTGCTTCAACCGTTCGTCACTAATCTTGCTCGTCTCTTCGAATTTCTTCTCTGTTTCATCAACTTTCTTTTCTAGCGAACTGACCATTGCCTACAAAATAATACATCAAGAGCAACACCATTAGGAAACAGATACGCAAAACTATGCTTGCACAAGCTAAGAACACATTCTAGAGTTATTTTCATATTAGTATAGTTAGAATGCTACAGCATGATGTAGATCCTATACGAGTAGATTCACACCTTCAGTTTTTCGTTTTCACTTGTAAGTTTCTCTAGCATTGCATTGTCAACAACGGGAACCTCCTGTATGATAGGCACTTTCTCCACTACTGATTTGGCAGCTTCGCGCTCCTTCAGGAGCATTTCTTTAGTTTCTTTAACCTGAAGTTGCATCTCTTGCAAAGCCGACTGAAGCTTTGCATTTTCTTGTGTTTTAGCCTCTTCTACATCAGCCTACAAAGAGACATGAATGCATAAGTTACACAGTAAGAATCACTATATATAACATTCATTTAACTAACTTGCCGGAAATGATAACATAATTTTTTTAAATTAAAAAAATTAGGAAAAAGAAAAAAAGGAAAGATGCCTGACTATGACCTAAACTTGAGTTCATCATTCATGAATCCTAATTTTAGCGGGGATTCTATTAGGGAAATAAGGTCCTTTTCTGTTTTGAGTACATTATGACACAGATTAAAAGTGAAGTTCACAACATACCAGAGCTGCTATTTCCTATCAAAGATTGTTAAAGTATGACTCCTTTTTCACATCCAAAATCATTCTTCATAATAGTTAATGGATTTAGTTGCATGTCTGGACAGAGAAAATAATACGCAAACTAGTATTATACTAACCCTCATCCGCTTCTCAAGTTGTAATCTCCATGTTAGTTCTTCAACCTGCTTTTCCAATTTGTTTTTGGCAGCTTGGAGAGCTCCAGTTTCTCTAGCAGCCTGAAAGTAAAAAGACAGGAAAAAAAAGGACCTCTAGATGTTATGGTATGCAAAGGAAAGGACAACAAAAACATAAAAGACATGATTTGCAATTCAACAGTAGCAGTCATGTAAAATAGTTTGCAATTTAGCCAATAATTCGATCTCGTAAACTTAAATGTAAACAAGTCATCATAAAAAAGGGCAGCCCACTACATGAGGCTCCCACCATAGTGGAGATTGGTAAAATAACAACTCATACCCAGTAAAAACAATTGGAATTTTTTAGAACTATAGTGTCAAAGGATCACACGACACATGCCGTCATTTTCAATTAGAAAGATAAGAAATATGTGACTCTCTAACATATATTTGAAACAAGTAATATGAAGAAAAGAAATTGGCGCAAGCTCCTTCCCTCCAGTAAACCTATAGCCTCCACTTCAGAAACCCTCTATAATAAGGAAGTGAACAAGTTTTCCTATTCAAAGTAATAAGGGTTTGTGTCGTTCAGAAATATGGCAGCTGGCAGGCTTTAGACAGGAAAGGGAAATCCCCTCTTGGCAATTCCAGATTATGAAATCCTCTTTTCCTTCCCACTTTTGTGTAAATAATTGTGCGTGGCTATCTAGTGAAAAAGAAAACATGACAGAGAAAGAAAAGGTCACCATCTTGAGCTTTCGTAGTTCTTTACGAGCAACTTTTCCTCGCCAAGCACATTGTATTTTGATGGCTCCTTTCCTCATCCTTGTGTAATGCAATCGAGCTAAGTATTTGCGGCATTGACTCTGGGATATATAGATTAACCGTTATTTCACAAGTAGCAGGAGGATCAAATAATATCAGCTACAAAGAGCAATATTGAAAAGGGCATATAAGCATGCATCAAGTAATGCTTTACCTGAATCATGATTGCAGCTTGCGTCTGCCTTCTGAAGCGTAGCTCCGTACGAGCAGCCATCCCGCGCATACCAGTTTGAATGGAAAGAGCAGCTGAACAGGATTCTGTGTAAGCTTTCCTAGCAAGATACATGCGCAAGTCTCTTTGAATCCTCAAACAGGCAGCTTCTCTCCGCACGCTCTCATAAACTTTTCGAGCAAGTTGTCCTGTAATAAGCACAAGAAATTACTCATTGGAATTAAATAATATTCTTAGCACTCCAATTGATTAGACTATTCAGCTAACTGATAAGGATCATATGAGCAATAGCATATCTTTTATCAAAAGTACCTCTGCATACAGCCTGAATGTGTAAAGCAGAGAGGCGGAGCGAGATAAAGCCTCTGCGACCCAAATAAGAACGAACTTTCCTCTGAATAATGCAGGCTGATCTTCCTAAGACCTCACTTCTACGAGCATCCAACTCCGCCATCTGACCAGCCCTTAGAAATACCTTTGTTTTACCAATCTACAAGAATAAAATGAATTAGTAAGCTGAGTATCGAAACACCATCCGCAAGACAATATATAAACACATCTGAGTTTAGCTATTTGCGACAGCAAAACTGAAGATGCACATTTTGTAGCCAGAAGTTTATTTGCAATCAGGCCTTGTTTAGGCCCAAAGTCCCATCAATGAGGTACATCCAATTGGTGACTTGTGACAGATTCTTCAGTTTTCAAAGTTTCCTTTTTTGTTTCTCTTTCTTTGCTAAGCGCATATGTCAAACTTCTCAGTAAAGAATCAAATAAGCTCAAATATCCAAGTAGGAATTCAGATACTTTGAAATGACAAAACATAGCTCAAATGTTATTTCTGATTGCTATGAAATTAAGTAGGATTTTAAGTGATTCGAAATGACAAATATAGCCAGCTCAAGGCCATGTGTACAGTTAATACGCTCCATTACCTAGTTATTGCTCTAGTGACTATGCCCGATTAATATAGAAGTCAATGGCCACATTACTTCTTATCAAATTTAGCTTCAACCATAAATGAAAATTTAATTATCCGCACCTGATAGCCATCGAGTCCCACCTTCTCCAAAAGCCTCTTGCAAGCAGTGACTTCATCAGAGCTGACACAAAACAACATAAATGAAACCAAAGATCTTCATGAAATGGTGTAATAACAAACAACTAAAGTGATTACTAGTATACCTCCCATCCAAAACTTCAGGGGCAAGGATGCCAAATCTGTCCACAAATTCATCAAATGGTTTTCTCGTAGGATATCCAGCCATACTTATCCTAATAGCCTCCATAACTCCCTAAAATTAGTATTACCAACAAAAAAAAATCAGGTTATATTAACTACAAAACCGATGAGAAAATGCAGGGAAAAAAACACAGAAATTAGTAGGATATTAGCAATCATACCCCACATCGTAGTTGTTGAAGAACATTTTTATTCTCAAAAATTGCTGGCTTGAGAAGATTATTGGGCTTTACACAGCGAATGTAATGAGGCTCTGTGGAACTTAGGGTATGAAGCAGTTCTTGCAATTGTGTCTGTATAACATAGAAAATGACTTCATGATCAAGAATATTAATTTTTTAAAACAAGTGCTTTAAAAAGTGGAAAGCCACCAAACCTTGAAACGAGAACCAATGGAAGAGAATTTTGAAGATTTGGAGGAATCCTCTAATTGTGGAAACAAACTCGACACAAAGGGACATTCTGAAGCACTCAAAAGTGCCTGATGCTCAGCAACAACATAATCCTTGTTCTTGTCCAGGAACAATTCAGTTTGATAAGTGACCTGAAAGAATTTGTATTGTTTGGTCACACATTAACTTTGAAGCTTCTTAGCTCTTTCTCCTGAGTAATTCAATAATTCTCCCAACTCATGAGGGATACTTACATCACCAGCATAATGGCAAATCGTGAAGTCACTCCGTGCTAATTTTGGCTTGTTGAAACGTTTGTGGTTTTTAAACGTCTGGTAGAGTTTTTGGGCAAATGTTTCATGTGTTGATCTTGGAAACATGCTGCAAAAAGAGCCAATCTAACTATAAAAAATTGAAGCAAATAAGGGTTATGTGGTTGAAATAGGCCACGCATCTAGAAGTAGCATGCACTTACCATGCTTCATCCAGAAGAGCAATTATGCCACCAGGTTTCTGAAATTTTGCATAAAAGAAAATTAATTATTATAAAAATGATGCACTGCATTTAAAACAATTTGGATGCACTCACATGGCAACATAAATAGTTTGCATCATCTAATTATACGTAGAGTTGTAATTTATGGATTCTTCTACATGAAGTACAACTACATTTTGCCAACATCTATTCAGAGGTTCACAACCAAATATATGGAATAGAGGTCAGGAAAAATGGAAAAGATACAATATCATAAGATAAAATATTCACAATCAAGGGGTGCCTGAACTGTACATGGTTTGTACTCGAGGATGATTAAATAATAAAAAAATGCAAGAAACAAGTAGACAAATAATTAACATCATATGACAGAATAGAACATTGAACATAATATATAAGGAAAGGTGCTAAAGTGAAAGTGTGAAAATGAATCCTAAGCAGAGAGTAAGATAACAAACCTTTTCAATGAGATCTAGAATATCTTGATTGTCGACAAATTCAATGTAGCTCCAATCAATTTCTTCTTTCGTATATTCTTCTTGCTCCATTTTGAAAACATGCTGTCGTGCAGAATATTTTATGCATAAAAAACTATTGCACCATAGATGGACAGAAGATATGAAAATGATCCAAAGGCACCTTTCAAACACTAACCTGGTTGAAGTGCTGCTGAAGTTTCTCATTTGTCAAATTGATGCAAAACTGCTCAAAGCTGTGAAACCCAGAAGAAAGTAAGCACAACAAGCAAGTATCCGCCTAAGTGATTAAAATACTATACAGGGAAAGCTAAAATGCTTACTAGACATTAGCAGAGTCGTGAATCAAGGAAGCAAAGTCATTAAGTTTATAAAAGAACACATGGTACCATGATAATTTAGAGAAGAAATAAGATGAAATCAAGTTTCTTGCTATTCTTGCTAGCATCTTAATTCAAATACAGGATCAATGCATAAGTAAACTCGTTCTGAAACACAAACTAAAACTATCCCAACATGGTTAATTATGTAAAAAGTTAAAAGGAAGGGTTGTTCAGGAGAGCGGTATACCTCATGAATCAAGACCAAACTGTTTCAAAAGATACAAGTTCAACTAAATTAAGATTGATAAAGCATGTCAAGTTTTAAACCTCAATGCAAGTTCTTGAGACATTAAAAACATGTCAAAACCAATTTCTGGCCAACAAATGAAAAACAAAAGGCATACCGGTTAAGCACCTGTTTGTCTTGAAACTCTCAAATCCATAGATATCCAGCACTCCAATCAAGGACTTTGAGTTAGGATCTTGACCAATTGAGCGATTAATCTTATCCACAAGCCTGTAGTAAAAGGCACAGAAATCACATAACTTTCAGAAGCAGATACAACTTTTTTCAAACGTCTGATACTGAACAAAAAAGCACAGTGGAAGGAAAGATCTATTATATCCTATATTTATATATTTATTCAAATGAACTCAATATCATATGTGTTAATCTTACCAGTCAAACAACCTCGAGTACACAATTTTAGCCAAAGCATCTCTGCTGGTAGTTGCAGCGTAAGGATCCAAGCATTTAGTGATGGTTTCATCGCGAGTTACAATCACACGTTTGCAAAGAGAATCTTCTAGTGCCTTTACATCACACCTGAATAACTAATAAAATAAGATGCTACATATTTTCTTCTATAAAACTTAATTTAGAGCAAACTTTTCAAAATAATCTCTATCAGCATATGCATATATAAATTTCCACTTACCTAAAAAGCTCGGCAGCGGTTTTTAAATGGAACCAAGAACTTTCGTCTTTGGGCATGGATGAGTCTGATTCCTTCCCTTTAACAAATTCGATATTCCCAAGATGGAGAATTGCAGCCACAACTCGAAATATTCCATCCTAAGGTTTTGAATAGAAAGAGAGTTAAGGTCAGGCTTAATTTGCAACCATCATTATCTTTCAATTTATATTAAACCCATTAAAGTACCTGCTCCTCGGCACTTATTCCAACAACGTCCATTGCCTTCCTTGTATCAATGTAGTCCTGTTTATCATTAATCCCATCCAATTCATAGCAATTTGATTGATTTAGGTAATGAAACTTCCTTGGATTATCCATTTTGTATCTCTGAATATCCTGGCAAATGAAAAAGAAAACAGAGCATGATAAAATGTCAAGAGGAGGAAAATGAACCAATAGAACTTTACTTGTACCAAGACTCCCCAAGAAAAGACAAAATGGGACTACTGAGAGTCAGAACCTATGGAAACAACATGACTATGTAAGACAAAATACTAAAAAAAAAAACTCTTCAAATATACATTACTGAAAAAGGGCCCCTGGTAATGCACCTTACTTGAATAGTGAACAACCAATGAGGCTGGATACATCTCCTTGAACACTGACCTTAAATAGATTTATTAATTGCATAAAGGACAAAAATAAACAAAAGCTCATAGACAATTGACAGACTGACGAGGGTACAATAAAATGAAGTGGGATCAGTAGCTTCCAACGGAACTGATCCACCACCTACAAAAAAGAGGTGGTATCTATCCATCACCTTAAAACAGAATCAGTTACATTCCCTATATATACCTAAGTCAATTTTCTTAGCAACACCCCAATACATTTGTATATCCAACACACCCTCCACGTAAGCAACAGCTTATGAAGAATTTCCAAATATGCACTCTCCCAATCCTTCCAGTTGACACAACACATGAGAATCCACCACAGTAGTGCCTAAAATTAATGAATTTCTTCTTCAAAGATATGGCTTTGCCAAGGTGATAAGGGAAAACATAACACATTCTACTGTCATAGCATCTCATCCAAAAATAAAGTTTTAAAAGTCACACGGAACTCAATCATGCGTCACAGATGGGTTTTTACTTTCCATTAACAAGATTAAAAACAAGAACCTGGGAAACAAAAATTGTAGAAAAGCCACACTAAACCCCATACGTAAAATCTGGAGCTAAAATAAAAAATAAAGAACAATAACATAATAGCAGTCAAATATTGGGTCTACTGAACAAAAGCTTTTTTGGCCAGTCCATTGCAACCACAACTCACAAGATACTGAATAACAATACAAATACCAAATAAACACAAAAGTAAGAAAAATGTAACCTGCTTGCATTATGACCCAAACATTTCGATAAAACAAAAGTTGGGGAAATAATCTAATAAGACCCATTTACCTCTGGTGGTGCAGAACAAAGCATGTAGAAACAGTGATAATTCCTCTCAGGATCAGACACCTGACAAACACGTGATCTTTCTAGCAAATATGTTCTGACTGCAGCACCTGAAATCTTTCCAGCCTGGTCAAACTGAATCTCCACAAACTTACCAAAACGACTGCAACATTCATCATGTGAATAAAGATGGAACCAGTTTAATATAGTCAGAAACTTAGCAATTTATGATAGATAAACTTTTAATTAGAGATGTTTGACCTTGAGTTATTATTTCTAACAGTCTTTGCATTACCAAAGGCTTCAAGAACTGGATTTGACTGCAATACAGAACATAATTGATCAAGGCATTCATGATATGGATTACTAAATAAATTCACAAAACAAACAGCAAATTTTCAAGTCATTGAGAAGAATCAGTAACTGATAATAGAAAACTATGTTACCTCAAGGACTTGTTGCTCAACAGTCCTCCCTTCAGTAACAGCTCTCCCTCCCATGTAAGCAAGATAACGCATGAGCAATTTTGTGCTTTCTGTTTTACCTGCCCCACTTTCCCCGCTCACCAAAATTGATTGACTTATTCCCTCATTCATCATAAGTCTGTATCACAGAAATAGTACTTTAATAGTCACTGACAAAAAAGTGAACTGAAGAATATCAAACAATTGTGTGCCGAAGGTACCTGTATGCAGCATCGGCAACAGCAAATGGATGCGGACTCAGCTCACCAAAGGCTGCCCCTTTATATTGTACCATCATATGGCTATCATAGAGATGGGGCAGTCTTATAAAAGGGTTCACAGCAATCAATATATTCCCAGTGTAAGTCTGAAGGAACCAGGTAGTGAATTAGCATCACCATATCAAATGGTGTAACGAAAAACAAAATAACACATTGCCCACCATACTCAATATGTAATAAACAAAATAACTAATTTCCCACCACTCAATATGTAATAAACAAAAGAACAAATTTCCCACCATACTCAATATATAACCACACAGCATATGATAATGCATGAATCCCCATCCCAGAATGAAAACAAAATAATAAAGGGAGATTAACATGGGATGGAATCATTTTCTTCAAATACTCACATAAATTTCATTCATATCATATCTAGATCTTAAATTCTGCAGGACTCCTGGTTCATGCAAATAGGAGAGCTTTGTCATATCATCCACTCCACAAGGTGGTGCTTCAGCATCTTTGGGGTAGATATTTGATGACTTAACAACAACCTGCAGTTTTTCACAGAAGGACCCAGTATCAGCAAATCCTCCTCTCTATTGTTTTTTTTTTAGCGTGCATGTGTGTGCGGGAGGGGAGGGGTGGGGAGAGGAAAAGGTTCAATAAAGTATAAGTAGAAACCCAATACAAGGAAAAGGGACAATTTTGAATTTATCAAATGAAGTCACGACAAATAGAAATGACAATGATACATAAATAGCAATTGAGCATTCGGTAGTTGACAAAGAACAAACCAAATTAGATAAGAAATCTATAAAATTCAATGAGTAAATGTAAAAAGATGAGCTCACCGTCTTCCCTGAAGTGCAAAGGACCTTAATATCTTGACCATTAACCTCCAAAACCTCACCATCTAACCAAGCTTCATCAGCATCCTCCACCCAGACAAGAGTTCCAACACCAACACTGACAGCAGCAGCCTACAAATACAAAATTGTACAGTATTGACAAACATTCCAAGATATGATACCTTTAAGTCATATTCAGGCATTGGACCGTATACATGCAAAAAAAAAATTGAGCAGAGCAAAGGTGAACTCTCAGTCTTTTTAATCTAAATAGGAAAAATAAAAAACTGAGAGACTGACATTCTAAAGAACACAAACATGAGATGAGATTCAGGTTGAAGAAGAATTCACATTGTCACCTTCTTGAACATTTTTAGGAGACATCAGTTCTTTCCATAAGTCGACGTGTTAGATTAATAATTTGCAGGATAGACCATTATAATGGTTGGTTTAGTGAAACAACAAGTAAATTCTTAGATCATAGTCATGTTCAGCATTTGGCCTAAGTTTTGTTGAAAATGAATATGAAACCATCACTTGTCACTACTATGCCACATTATATCAAAGACTAGTAGCAGGATTAAGAATTCCCGGAGTTGACTTGAAAACAATCTACTAGTTTGTCAAATCACACACCCTCATTTCCTTGCACGGCATTGAATATTTTATTTGAAAATGTGGTTCCTAAGTTACAAAGGGAGGTAGTCCATCACAGTATCCAATTCCATTTCAACATATACATTATTATAGGAAGCAGCAGCTTTAAAAGTTTCAAATTTCAATAAGCAAACTCATGTCAATTTGTAGATACTTCGAATTCTCATTCACAACAGATGACCATATTGCCAATAATAGAACTAATCCCGTGAAAAAAGAACAAACAATTGCAAAACTAAATTGGGCGGCTTCAATTCCTAAAAAACTGCAAACCAAAGCATTTCACCCAAATATCTCATATTTATCACAAATCATCAACTTTTGCATAATAAATGAAACCGAGCATCAAAAGAACCGACACAAGTAAACAAATCTTAATAACGAAGTAACGGCAGAGATCTGAACATTCATTGCTGCTACAATTGAAGCACAGATCAGTCCACCAAACACAAAACATAGTCAAAACCGCGCAATCATGAAAAGATTTCTCAAGCAAATCACATATAGATTGACATTGACGGACACTTCCAAAATTCAAAAAAAAAAACAACAATACCATTCGAACAGGAGATTGACCGGATCAGGGACTAGAATTGCATCTGGATCTACTTCCAATGGCTTTAATGGCTTGAGGACTTGCGCAAAGCTCTTATCTTCTCCAATGGAAATTGAAAATAAATAAATAAATAAATAATTCAAAAAATGAGAAGCTTAATCCCTTCAACAAACGCAAATATCATGAAGAAGAGATTAAGCTTCTCTCTCTCTCTCAATGAAGAAGAAGAAGAAGAAGATTTTGCTTGGATTTCTCAAGTAAAATGTGAAGAATTGGGTGTGTTTGCTTGTGATGTGTGTTCTGGTCTCAAGTTTTTAGCAGAGGAACTAAAATAGTGGTTGTCGTGTTTGTTAAGAGGCGATTAATTTAGAAAAAAATAACAATTTTGAAACGCTAATTGAGCTGTGGATTCCCAAATTGCCCCTAACGGTGGGGTGGAATTACAGGTACTTTATTGAGACAACTAAGGAAGGGCTTGACGTGACAACGACACGGTCACGCAAAAGAGTCTTCTTTAACTTACAAGTTTAAACTGAAAACGCGGTACACGAAAAAAAGTAAAATTAAGTTTTAATTTGGAATTCCAAGTGAAAATGAAAAGAAAAATATTCCACTTATTACGGGACCAAGAGTTTTGTGACTTTGAAAAATGCTTTGAATTTTTTGTCATGTTTGGAGATCAATTTTGATTATATTTTTTTAGGAATAATTATAAGAAAACATACCAAAGTATTGTTCACAAAAAAATGAGAATGGAAATTCACAAATCTGAAAAGATTACTGCTAAGCATTGGGTCAACTTTTTCAAGGGATTGTTACCGTTTAACCTGAGGTCTCGAGTTCGAGACCCAGGAAATGCAGTTGCGTTTTGTAGGGAGAGCTTTGTCGCTCTTATGGGTCCACATTCTCGGCTCGAATGAGGATTAGTCTGAGTGTGGTAGGGCTTAAAGGT
>JAYMTF010001909.1:0-20655 GCA_036897485.1 Pelargonium nanum | reverse complement strand
AAACCCGCCCCGTTGCCATCCCTTGTGATTTATTCGAAACTTGGTGCAACATATATCACATATTGAATAAGAGTAGGGTCCACCAAAAAATAACATTGGTTCTAAAGTCAGATAAAGATCTTATCAATATATCGATAAATATGGAATTGATGGGTGGTTCTTTATATTTTGCAAAAGTTAAAAGCATAATTGAAAACCAGAAAACAAAAGGAAAGGTCCAAATTAACAGACGTGGCTGTTAGCTTTAGATACAATAAAGCAATAATTTTCTCATTTCATCACAATTTTGGGACCTTACGTTTGTAAGAGAATTTTTATATATTCTCTCATTTTAGAGTTAATAATTATAAATTCGGGTTAAATAAAATGAGTATGAACAAATGCTTCTCGAATTCGACTTTACTAATTAAAGAACCTTTTTAGTTGTTGGATAAGATGTAGGAGTATTGGTTTCTCACATCTTCAACTGATCGTACGCATCAAACGCTCAAACCTATAAAAACAAGTTTACATTTTGGATTTCGATTGAGTTTTATGTCGGATTTTTCTACGCCAGTTTAGAAAACTCTAATTCAATCCATTTTGAGTGAGGATAATGGGTTTCAAGTATTATACGTAACAAGCGGGTGATTTGATTCACAATTTAGTTGGTTTTGTTTCTACCAAAATTTAAGGGGCAAGAAGGTAAAGTTGGAAAATGAGCGAACGGGGAGGGTATGGACCCGGGATGGGCAAAAAAATAACAAATACGTTTATCTTATCGACTCGTACCCATTGTCACTGAGTCGGGCCAATAATGGCATAACCAGGCCAAGCCTGCTTGGGTTCGAGCCTCAACAGCTTCGAAAGACTAATCAAACCACTATTCTGCCACCACCAGCCCGGTATTGTTAGGCTGGATCGACGATGGCCCATGGGCCATTGGCCCATTTTACAACTTTACTCAGAGTGACAATTCATGTTGGCGAAAGTTTGATAAATTGTCATATTAGTCAACAAAAAACGACTAACTTATCAAATAAGCGATTATCAATTGATAATTTATTGTAGTGCTGTGTCACGACATAAATTGCCAACTCTACTCATTTCCACTCTCGATTTCCTGACTCACACTTCTGAGAAAATATATGAACAGGTAATTGGTTTTCAGTTACCACACTCCGCACATAGAAGAAATAACATAGTATATATCATAAAAATCGTTGGTTTCGAGCTCAAAGACTAACGTAACGCATGCACTCGCAATAAGAAAATGTTACGAAACATTTGAGTAGCACAGTAGTTGGATTTGAAGGACTCTGCAAAAATGACACTACCTAATTTATGGTTTCGCAGATAAGAAAATGTTATTCAATGACAAACCCGAGAAAAGTTCACCTACAGCTTCACCGCCTCCCGCCTTTCAGCTCCGGGTCCCTGTAAACAGATAGTTACGTTAGCGTGATTTGTAGATCCAAGGGACACTATTATACCACATGTGGCACAAAACGAACCTGTTGATCTGATCAAGAATGAGAAGTCTAGGCCCGGGTGGGATTTTCACGTCTCTAAGGGCACTGAAACAACATAGAGATAACAAAGATTATCGTAAAGCTAAAACGTATGCATGGCAACACGGGATGCGGGCCAAACCAAAAAACTCGAGCGTTCTTATATAACAACTTCTTATCAGTCCTAACTTGTTCAACTAAGCGACGAGACACATTAGGACTGACAAAAGTAATCCGATAAAAACACATGTATTTTCCAGTCTGCATCGCCACATGTGGTTGGACAATAGGGAAAATTAATATCTAACTACTTGCCTGTCGGTGAGCAAAGGCAATGTGTTGTCGGTTAATAAGCCTTTCTTGAAATTCTTCTCGTAGTTTTGTAAGCCGAGGTTACTCAACAAGTTCCTTGTTCTCAAATAGTGCGTGTCTTCAACTGGTGGTTGGGAGAACTTTTGCCCGACCTGTGTATTCAAATGAAAATAATCAGAAACGACTAGCATCTTATAGAGCTGGCAATCCAGGTTTTGGGTTCGGATCGAAGAGACCTAACCCGACCCCAACTCACAAAATGTAGGTTTCGGGTTGTCTGATCCGATCAGATCCACACTTTTCTTTCTGAAACTTAATCAGGTCTATTTCACCCACAAGATGCGGGTCAGATTTTGGGTGGCTGCAAGTTCAGGTCTGAATTGTAAGACCTAGCATCTCAACATAACATAGACACATAGTGTCATGTCAAGATCCTTTCTTTCTAGATAATTGGGCACCGAAGCTCGAGTCAGGAATTTCACCCGAGAGAGTCAGAATATAATAGACAACTAGGGACCAATAGAAATTTGGTAATAGATGCCTCTCTCTTCGTAGTATGTTAGTTTCAAATGTTCAGCATGTTAAATGTGTTACTATAACATAGTATTGCATATATACATGTATGTATACAGTATACGTTAAGAGCTGACAATTTGGGGCCAAACTCGGGGGCACCTGGAATCCGACCCACAGTTTCGTGTTTCGGGTTGCAAAAAGTAAGCCCAATCACATTTCAGTTCAGGTGTTCCATGGATCAGGTTGGTCATCTTTTTCATGTTAAAAATGCGACCTGAAACCCACACCTATGCAGATCGGATTACTTTCAAAATAATAAAAATTCCTTCATGTTCAAGCTCACCTGGTAAAGTCCACCTTGAACGAGGGCAAAGAAGAGTCCCGAAGTGAGGGCATTTGCTGCCTGATTCGGGCCTCCCATACCGCTCACCAGAGAAAAAAGAGCTCCGGAACCAAAGGCCGCCACCATGCTGCAAATAGCAAATCATTAAAGAAACATTTAAGCACCACCTTTCAACCATTCTTCTTAGGATTACGTTCATGGTCCTTTTAGTATCCATATTGTGCCAATATAGTCACCAATTTAACTTATGTTCAAATTTAGTCCCCTTAGCATCCACTTATGTTTCAAAATGGTCCCTTTACTATCCATTTTGTTCCAAAACAGCCACCAAACCATCTTTGTAATTGAGGACCGATTAGGTACAAAATGGATACTAGTTAGTAATTACTAAGGGGATCAAATTGAAGCAAAAATAAAATCGGGTACCCATTTGGAACAAAATGGATACTAAGAAGACTAAATTGTCACAAAATAAGCACTAAGGGAACTGATTTGAAACAAAAATCAAAAAAGAAACCAATTCGACCCCAAAAAAAAAAAAAAAATACTAAAGAGATCATATTAGAACATTCTCCTAAGTAAAACACCAAATGATAAGTTTGATAAGTATCATTTTGTTGTGACCTAACTTTTGTAGTTAAAAGGAAAAAAGATATAAAGAAAATAAAGAGAAATGTATAGAAGAACATCTAAATCAGCGGGAACCTGAAATTCTATGAACAAAGTTATACGGCAAAAGTGCCAAAATGTTTCCTTTACGGAACAAGACTTCCCGATAGAAGAAGAAGGGTAAAAAGCTCACCTAGACTGGACATCCTCCTTGCCTCTTATTCTTTTCATGACACATGATATGCCGGCATTGACACCTGTCATCACAGCAAAGTTGCGAGCTTGAACCAGCGGTCCCCCGGAAAGCGCCTGCAATCAAAGTAAACAACAAACAAGCGAAAACCCTTTTAGACACCAAACAGATAATTTCCAACTGATAAAAACTCAAACACAATAACCCACAATTTCAAACAATATGCTCAAGTGGCAACTCCTAAGATCCTCCCATTCAATCAAATTTTTTTCGGTAAACAAACAAGTTAAAACCTTTTTTGACACCAAACAAATCATTTCCAACTAATAAAATCTCAAAATACAATAACCCACCATTTCTAACAGTAAGATAGAGTGTCTACTCCCGCTCCTACTCCTAAGATCCAATTACATCTATCCAGTCAAATTTTCTGGGGAAACAGAGAAACATAAACAAACAAGCAGAACCCCTATTTGAATCCAATCAAATAATTTCCAACTCGTAAAAACTCAAACCCAATAACCCACAATTTTGAACAATATGTTGAAGTAGCTACTACAAAGATCCTCCAACTACACCCATTCAATCAAATTTTCTCGAGAAACAAACAAACAAAAACCCTTTTTGATACCAACCGAATCATTCCCCCTATAACAACTCGAACACAATAATCCACCATTTCTACCAATAAGCTGAGGTGTCAACTTCTTCTTCTAAGATACAATTCCATCTATCCAGTCAAATTTTCACAGGAAACAAATAAACAATCAAGCAAAAACCTTCTTTGACACCAAACAAATCATAACCACCTGATAACAACTCAAACACAATAATCCACCATTTCCAACAATAAGCTGAAGTGCCTACTCCTACTTCTAAGATACAGTTCCATCTATCTAGACAAATTTTCTCGGAAAACAAACAAACAAGCAAGCAAAACCCTTTTTTGACATCAAACACATCATTTCCAACCGATAAAAACTCACAATTCCAAACAATAACCTCATAGATCCTACAATTCCACACATTCAAACAACTTTTCTCAGGAAACAAACATAGAAACAAATAAACAATCACTTCCAACTAATAACACCTCAAACACAAAAACCCACAATTTCAATCAACAAACTAAAGCGCCTACTCCTGCTCCCAAGTTCCAATTCCACCTATCCACTAAAACTTTCTCAGGAAACAAACAACCAACCAAATCAACTACCTGGGCTTGCTTAAAAGAGGCCATGGCTTCAGGATTGAGCCCAGCCTGAGGAGGAGGAGTGGGAAGAGAAGACGAGATGTCACTGGTGAGAGTTCCCATAAAGCCACCGATGGCGGCTCCCTGAGCGCCGCTGGTGAGCGTCACGACGGCGGCTTCGACGGGAAGGGACTGTTTGGCGAGCCAACCCTTGAACCCATCCTCGAATTCCTTGTACTTAACCTTCAATTGGTCAATTGGGTTGCTCTGAACCATCACTCCCTGATTTTCTTTGCTCATTTCTGGTGCTCCGGAACAGAAAAGCTCGGGTCTTGCCGGTTTTTCCGAGAGCTCTGAGGTTTTGGATAAAATGGATATGAAGAAGAAGAAACAAGAAAAGCAGAGTCTGGCTGGCCCTAGTATATACTCTGTTTTCAAAATACCATGTGAATTGGGATCTGTTTGGGTACAGGTTTGAACCCGTTCCATGTAGGAATGACATGCACCAAGACTAGAGTGTAATTAGTTAGGGTAGGGCATGTTTGGTAACTCTACTACATAGCTGGAACTAGAGCTGACAATTTAGATCTGAACCCGCTGGCACCCGAAACTCTACCCGAAGATTTGCGTGTTCATGTAACATCAATGCTAAGCATTGGCGGAGTCAGGGTGGGCTGTAGCAGGCATAGGCTCACCCCATCCTCCCTAAAACTATTTAACCAGTTTTAGTTATATTCAAATTCTCATGCCCAAAATTCAGAGGGGATCATTTACTTTTTCGGTTGTTCCTAAAATACTTAAACTCGCCTTTGTTTATGTCATATTGAGAAGACCCAGGTTTATACTGGTCCTTTCAAACCCTCTTAAAATACTTTAACCATCATTAGTTGTTCAAGTATGGCTCCGCCGCTATTGAAAAATTTATATTTATAACACTACAACTTAGTCTTTCATTGGATCTAGTAGGTAGACCTAACAACTTGGATTTGAACGCGAGAGTATCTGGAATCCGATTTCTAAAAAATAAAAGGACGTGCAACTCTTGCATAAATAAGTAGCTTTGAAATTCAAATTTTGGATTATTTTATTACTCCGTATTTGTTAATTAATTTTAATGCATTTTTATGTAATCGAAATAGAGTAAATATTATAAATAATATTAAATACAATTTCCGATGTCAATTAACATATACAACACTTTTACATGTTAGATAAATCCTAAAATAAAATATCTTCATATGAGCAATCACAACCCCATCCAATCATGGAACAGTAAAATCCCCGCAACCAAACAAGCATCTAGCCCAGCTAAGTTTCCTTTTCGAGTCCAGCGTCTTCCCCAACCAGTCACTGCAGATTCAGACACAATACAATCCCGGCGTGGGACAATACAGTCCCTGTAACCAAACAAGCACCTAACTCACCCAAGCTCCATTTTCGAGTCCCGCCTTTTCTCCAATCAGTCACCGCCAAAACATTCAGATTCTCTCTCTCTCTCTCTCTAACTCTCTCTACACTGTGAGTTGCTTCTCCAAATCGCTGCACATTTATTGTTTGCTACACTGATTTTTGAGCTCAATTAGCTCCCAAATTTGAAACTATACTGATCTCATTTCGCGTTTTTAGTGTTTTGAATTTGAAGTTTGTGTGTATCTCAACTAGCTTCGAAAACGTTTTCGTGCTCTCGGATCAGATTAAGCTGATTCGTGTTGTTGTGTAGGTGCTGATTAGCTTATTATGAGTGAATTATGGTAGCAGAACTTGATTGACGGATCGAGTGTCTTGTAGGTGTTCGACGAAAGGCCGCAATGAGTAGCTCCAGAGAGGAATCTCCAGATTGGTTGCGTTCGTTTCAGGTATTAGATTATATGATACTTGTTTTTGCTCGTTACTGTTCTTTGTGTATGTGAGTGTGTTTCTAATTATATATATATATATATATATGTATATATATTATCCATGCAATTTATGTTTGTGTGAGTGTAAATGTAGATTTAGGCATTTAGCTACTGAAAATCATCAAAGACAATGGGATGGTTAGAGCTTATTATTGTTCTTATTGATTTTTTTCATCTTCTTAATCAGCTTTATATACATATATATAGACACACACATATATTATCTATGTAATTTATGATTGTGTGAGTGTAAATGTAGATTTAGCTACTAGTCTGTAGTGATAAACTGATAATTATCAACGTGAGCGATGGGCTGATTAGAGCTTATTATTGTTCTTAGTGTTTTATTTTTGTCTCAGTTATATATGTGTGTGTGTGTGTGTGTAGTCCGTGCAATTTATGTTTGTGTGAGCGTATATTTAGATTTGGTTACTAGTTAGTTCTGAAAATCATCAAGTGAGCAATGTGATGGTCAGAGCTTGAGTGGTTTGAGACGTTGAGGCGAAGGATTTATTATTCGTGCAATCTATGTTTGTGTGAGTGTAAAAGTGATTTAGCTACTAGTTAGTACTGAAAATTGTTAAAAGTGATACATGGTATAGTTGGAGATTGAGTGGGTTGAGACTTTGAGGCGAAGGATTCAAACATTTAGGCACTTTTGTTTGGTAAGTATTGGGTTAATTACCTTAGGTTAGACCTTTGAGCCGGTTGAGGAAGTCTCGCATGCCTGGAGAAAGAAGCTGTTATTATGTAATTATTGGGTTACCTTAGGTTAGACCTCCGAGGAAGCCTCGGATGCCTGGGAATGGAAGCTGTTAATATGTTTTTTTTCCTTGTCTGAATTGTATTGTAAGCAACATGGGGTTTTATTGAGATGTAGATTGTAGAGCTTGTTAGAGGAATTCTTCCGAATATACGCGAGTTCTCAAATGTTGATATTACATACGTTCTGCTTGGCAATGTTATGTTAAATACTAGAGAGGTCTGGGGGTTTACTGTCCACGCTTTGATAAAGCCGCCAATGAACATGTGAGCTACCTTGGAAATTCTGATGCGATCCGCATCTTTAGTGATGTACATCTAATGGTAGTTTCTGTTGAATCTCGCAGCCAAAAGTACATGGCATATGGGCGCTGTCCTAAACTTTTTGTTCCTTGCAATCATCAAATTGTTGTTATTGGAAGTTTACATGTGCAGTTATCCTGTATCAGACTTGTGCTGTTTTGCTAATTTCAAGACTTTGCTTTGTTGAACAGGCACCAAGTAAGTCAGTGTTAACATTATCCTCTGATTCTGAATCTTTACCAAAGAGTAGCCCTTCAAGGGAAGCTGGGACCTGGCATCAAGAATCATCTCAATTGCCTGAGGACAGCGAGAAGGAGACTGATCAAGATGCAGATAGTGATGAAATTACCATAGCGTCCGCATTCGATAAGTATTCAAAATCTAAATCTTCAAAACGACCAAAAACAGAAGAACACACATCACCGAAAAAGAAGAAAATAGACAAACTCAAGAAAAGAGAAGGTAAATAATGTGTTTGGGAATGGCAAGCTTTATATTTCTTTGAGAAAGTTAATCGTAGTTTAGGGATTCCAAATATATAAATGCTACATAAATACATAATTCCAAAGAATGTGCCAAGAAAAATGATGAACACCTACTAGTACTTGTAAGCTTCTCATGGGTGGTTTCTCAGTTTTACACTTAGCAGTTTCCTTTATTTTACCTTTATTTTACCTTTTTTTTTTTTTTTGCAATTCAAGTTAAAATTTGAGTTTCCTGATGTTAAACAGCCGACAAGGATGATAGGGAAATTGCAAACGAAGGATTGCCTGAGAAGCCTTCAGAACCTCATGTAAGAAGCTTTAATCCAATGTTATTTAATATTATATAGTTCAATGAACCAGCTTAAGAACAATATTGTTGCTCTTTTATTTAAGTTTACTTTGGATTGAGAAAGGTCGTTCAAAGATAGGCTAAAACTTTAACTTTATCATTTTCACTTTTGCAATTAAAAGGCTCCTTGTATCCTGATCCAAGAAACAATCAACTAAACTCATGCCCTTCTAGGGAAAAGAAGAAGTAAGGGCTGTCTTAATATAGATATCAGTGATTCATAGTTTGTGTTTCCACTTAGTTCAAGAGTTTGTATGCAAACCTAAGGCATAACTGGTCTTTATAACAAATATTACTCACTTGTTTATTTATTTTATGTTTTGTGTGGAATACTGGCTTTGACTACTGTCCTTTTGGTGTAAATATGAGATGATTACTCACTCTTGAATGAATAATGGCATGCTTAAGTAAACATGGTAGAGGACCTTAGGATTCATTTGGTTCATTATATATTGAAATACATTTGTGACCGTTGAATCCATAATAGATGAACTGGTTGGTCAAATGATTTAACTGCAAGAACATATTCCTTTATTATCTAACCTTAAGGTATATTTACTAGTGGGAACTATAGATCAGTTTTTTTTAGCCCTCTCTTAGAGCAGTATTGTTTTAATGAGAGTACATCACATATGATGGGAAGATAACTAATTGAGGTTGATGATCTCTGTCAAAATTTATAATTTTGAAACACAGAGGATGTATTTAGGTCTTTGAACCACTTCCCTACAATAAAACATGCTGAATAGGACTCCTGGCAACGGTTCATGCATTTAAACTACAATCCAGGATAGCTACTTTCTGAAGTACAAATAGAAATGAATCTCTTATTAGATTGTTTAATCCCTTTATTCATTACTTGTTAAGAGAGTGAAGAAATGGATTAAGTCTTCTGGCTTGTATTTGACCTAATAGGTACATCTCTTAACAGCTAAACCGAAGGCAACCTCAGGCTTGAATTGTGTTTATTCACACTGTTACTCTGTTAGTTGCAGTTAGGGCATCCGTAGACACTGTTTCAAATTTCTATACATCCCTCGGTTTCATTTGAACTTAAGTTAATTTTAGTTTTTCAATATTTTACTGATGACAAAAACGTGCTCTGTTTTAGGCAGGGGATCATTCAATTTTGGCGTTATCGTCAGACTCTGAGTCTTGTCCCCGTGATAGCCCTCTGAAGGAAAATCAAATCCATCATGAAGAATCATCTGAGCAACAAACAATTAAATTCCAGAGGAGACGAAAGGGCAAGGGCAAGGACGCAGATTTTGTTGGAAGTGGACAGTCTCCATCTAAGAAGTCTTCTAAGGAAAAATCTCCTAAGAAAAAGCTGAAATTAGAAGATGACTTACCAACAGAAGAGAAGACTATAAAAGATGACATTAATAAAAAAGGTACAAAGTGGGGCTGGGTGGCAGATGTGGTGTTCTGGAAAGAGAGAGTTATAACTACTATCAAAGCTTAGGAGTAAAATAGCAGTGGCTGATCAAAACCACTTCTGAAATGTGCTCTTCCTAAAATTATTACAATTTAATCTTCTTATGGTGCAGGAAATGATGGTGATCTGGAAGTTGCAGAGCAAGAAACACATGAGAAGGGCATCGAACCTCGTGTACGAATCACTGCTAATAACTTTTATGGTTGCTTATCTAGTCTATGGTTCACTAATTTTCTCAGTTAATTAATAATTTGCAGGTTTCTTCCTCAAGGTTGCCCTTGGTGCTCTCTGAGAAAGTGCAGCGTGCAAAGGTAAGGTTGCCAAGGAATTTGTATGGAGTTTAGTTGAAAAAATGTACTGTGCAGTCTCAAAACAAGTAATAACCAGTGTCCTGTGAGGTTTAGCTGTCCAATAATGAAAGATGCTTAGCTTTTGTGGGTTCTGTATCACCACATTACAACATTTTTCTTAGAAAATTTTATGCAGCCATTTTACAGAACTCAGCTCACCTGTTTTGTGCAGGCCCTTGTTGAGTGTGATGGGGAATCCATTGATTTAAGTGGTGATATGGGTGCAGTAGGACGTGTAGTAATTTCTGAGTCCCCATCTGGGAATCATGAAATGTACATGGACCTAAAAGGTATTTTTGTTTAAATATGAATCAATGAGAATCTATGGATGTACTCTACTGTTGTTTGACATGTCTCTTGTTTTACATTGCTACTTCATAGACCATATGGTCCATATCCTAACCTTTTCAACACGGCTAATCATCATACATGATAAATACATAGCATTAGCTCAAATCTGATTGGTTTATCATTTGGTTACTTTTGCAGGAACCATATACAGAACAACAATAGTTCCTTGCCGAACATTTTGCGTAGTATGTCATCAGCACCATTTGAAAATTTCACATTTGACATTCATAGCCCTTTTATTATGTGATGCAGGACAGTGTGAGAATAGGGAAATAGATAGAAAAAAATGAGAAGAAAAGATAGAATTCAGATGAAATGTGAGAAGTCTTAGACGAAATCCGAGAAATTATAGACGAATAGGGGAAGAAGAAGAAGAACAGAAACAAGAGAGAAAGAAAAGATAGAAGAAGGAAATCACAATGAAGTCTGAATTTTCAATATTCCAATGTACCTTAAAACAAACCATACTATACTATTCATACAAAGCAAAACCAACTCATAAGTTACACTAGACTAATAAACATACACTAAATAATATTTGTTGTCCCTCGTCATTATGTTTTTGCATAACTATGTAATAGAAAGCTTTTGTTTTCAATAGTTGAACATAATTGTCAATAAAAAAGTGTTATAGTGTAACTCTCATATTGATTGGTTACTGAGATATAACTTAGATCCGCACTTGTGCAGGTTAGCTTTGGTCCATCAGAGGCAAAGGTCTGTCATTTGATTACAGATTCTATCCTCTTGTTCTTACTAGACTTGCATGCACATATTACTTACAAACTTTCTACTTGTAATTATTTACTTCTTGATTTACACATGTTCTGCAATTTCTATTTTCCAAAGATTCATCTTTTTTCTTCTGCAAAATGCAAACACTACTGTGATTTGGTTAACAATTATGTTTATTATTGATAATGTGTATATTTCTTGTCAGATTGAAGCTATCATGGATGACTTTATTCAGCTCACACCTCAATCTAATGTTTATGAAGCAGAAACGATGGTTGAAGGTTTGGGTTCTCTTTTGAGAAATGCAATTATGGCCTTTGTCCCATTATCACATAAATTTTGTCAGCAAGCTCCTACTGCAAAAGTAACACAAGTATCTTTTTCAATACAACATTTTTTTAAAGTTTCGGTTCACTTGTTTCTGTGAGCAGGAACACTTGATGGTTTCTCATTTGATTCTGAAGATGAGGCAGAAAAAATGCCTAAAGCCACGACTAATCAGACCGATCAAGCTGAGGGAGTTGAAGAACAAACCAATGGAAAAGGCAAAGGGAAAGTTAAAAAAGTCACAGTATGTTTCTATACTTTCTTCAGAGAGAAAATTGCTTTATCGAAGTCCATATAGGCCTGGCTATTTAATCATGACCCGTGACTCGACACAAACACAACACATATTTAAGCGGGTTTTGTTTCAGTTTAATCGTGCTCATGCCGACTAACCCAACCCATTTAGTTTATTGTGCCAAACCTGTTTGACACATTTATTTAATTGCTGTCGTGTCCTGTAATATTGAACCCAGTTATGTCACGTGTTAAGGGTGTCGTGTAGCTCAACCCATTTAATAATCGGGTCATGTTTGGGTTGACCCATTTAGCAGAATACACAATTTTCAACACGAACACGACATGCGAACACGAATTCCCACCCCTACTTCCATGTCAATTTCATGCTTACTGGTGGAAGTTTGGATGCAGGGAGCGGCACAGAAAAAAGGTAAAGCTAAAGCTACGGGGGGAAAGTCGCAGCCAGCAAAGAAAGTAAGAAAGAAAACTCAAGTTTCGAAGAAGGTCAAGGCCAGAAAATAAGATTTTTTTCACTCATGAATCGATAATGATTCTTATAATTGACAAGAGTGTGAAGAGCAACCATGGCGGCGAGTAGAAACAGATTATGATATAGTTGTTCAATAACCAGAGAGAATTGTTTGTGAACTTGTGTTTCTTTGGTTGGAATTGTTTTATTCATTTCAAATTTTAGAAAAAACTTACTTATGTCAATTGTGTGTTGTTTAAATGATACAGTATACCAGATTGATTGAATTTGGAAAATTAATATACATTCCTGAAAATACTCTTGCACATTTTCATTTACTCTCTAATTGAATCGCCCAAGTTTTATTCTTCTACATGTGCTCGATTCCTTTGATTTTTTCCTGACAAATACGAAGCTGGTTATTCTTGTGCAGGATCACTCTGACTGTGATGCAACAGAGTCACCAGCTAAGTTGAAAAGAAGAAACCGAGGACGAGGAGAAGGATTGGCATTGGACGTGGCAGGTAAACATTTGAGGAAGAAACCATATTATTCACAACCTTCCCGTTACTTTTGCTGGGTTGTTCTTGAATTGCAGGGTCGGTATATGAAGGATCTCTATATGCACCACTTGTTGCATTCATTCTGCATCGCAAGTTATTCGAAGAACAAGAACAGAAATCAGTCAGGCCTGGAAACAAAAGGTAATGTAGCTGAAAAACATCTGAAAGCCCCTGGACTGTCATTTTTCTAGAGTTAAGTCTGTCTTGTTAATTTTTAGTTTTTTAAACCCTGGACTAGGCAAAATTGTTATTTTATATCCCTGAAAATTCTAGGACTGAATAATTCAGAAATCTCCTAACTTTAATGCCTAAATCTGATTTTTTTTTCCCTTAAAAAATTACTCGTTTTTCTTTTGTATGCTATTTTTGGAGGTAAGTTGCCCATACTAGAGCAAAAGCTTGAAATGAAGAAAAATGTGAGTTTGATCTAGCTAAATTAGGATAAGAAAGTGCTAAATTAGGATAAGAAAGTGAATAAGAAGAAAAAAATCTAAATTCAGGCGCTAAAGTCTGAGAAAGTTAGAAGCTTTATGCGTTGAAATCTTATTAGGGATGCATTGATGCAAAGTACAATTTTGTTCAGTTCAGGGTTTAAATTAAGAAAAAGAAAGGACAGGGACTGAATCTAAAGAAAATGATAGTCCAGTGAGTGTAAAAAACATTGTAAGGTAGGTAAATGGTACTTACACATTTTCAGCAGCTGCAGGACAGAAAACAATGGCATAATCATAAGCCTTGCAAGTGAAAGTGCTGGTGCCATCATCAAAGGCATAACTGTAAGCACTCGGACACGCTCTCTTGAAAATGGTCGAATAAAAAGATGGTTTACATGTTGTAGGGTTTGCGAACTCCCCGCTGCAGCAGTACTGGTCTAACCCGAACGCTTCACAAGCACTCCTGCAGGCAATAACTCCTTCTCGCATCCCGTTCAAGCTCACCACCTGAAGCTCTTTCGGACAACCTGTTAAGACAAACCAAAGAATATTGGTCACTTCACTGTTCCTAGTAAGTTTTTATCAACTTTGTTGCTAAAACTGATACTCCCTCCGTTAAAAAATGAGTGTACTTTTTTGAAATCGTAGTTTCTGAAATGTGTAGTGACCTTTTTGTTAAAAAAAAGTCCATAACTAATCTTAAGGATTATTTACAAAATTTTCAACAGTGCATTGTTGTAGGAAGATTTAACATTTCATTTTGAAATGGAGAGAATATTTCGTAAAAGAGAAATTGAGAAACTTACCCATGTTGATATCAGATGCGCATCCAGTGGCGTTACAGGCGCCATACACTCCTCTCGGCGCAGCAATCATCGGCAAGTTGTAGCCATCCACGATGCTAACATCGTAAAAATCTTTATCATTGCCTTGTCCGAGAGTTACCTCAAACAGCGAAGCAGGCGGGGTGGCACCAAGGCCATTACATTCCAGCCTCCCACCACAATCCCCCGTCTGACACGTCCCATTCCCCGCCTCATCAAACGTGCATCCCGTCCTTGCCCATATCCTTCCTGACCACCCCGGGGAAGATGGAACCCTGACACTCAATCCCGGGTCCAATCTGAATCCAGTTGTGGGTAGAGGCGGTGTTCCTGCGCCTGCAAGTGTCCCGGGCCATATGGTTTGTGGACAGTTGTTGGTTATGGTGAAGGTAGCGAAAGAGACAGAGAGGAGCGAGAAGAAAATGGAAACAAGCAAGAAGCTGGGAAACACATAGCTGTTCTTCGGCTCTGCCATTGCGGGAATTCAGGTACGTTTGTTTGATTAGTTTGTGATGAATATTGGTTTGTTTTACATATGCATGATTTGAATGCCATTGGAGAGAAAAAGGAATGCTAAATTGATGATCTCTGAGCAGCCGGAAGATGATCATTTTGGGTTTAGCATTTCTTTTTGTCTTGGATGGTTTTATCAAGAAGCTATTCCTTGCTTCAGAGGAAACAATGAAACCTATATCAGAAGATAAATATTGGCTCTCATAGAGAGAGAAGAGAATCGTGATAAATTATTCTTTAAAGGTTTTAAGATTAATCGGGTTTTTGGGTCAGTTTAATCCTTTAAAGGTTTTAAGATGAATCGGGTTTTTGGGTCAGTTTAGTTCTCTCGTTAGAGTACATGAACTATTTTTAATATTTTTCTTCTCATATGTATTTAAAAAACTACATTGGATCTTGTGATCTACATATCTAAGATAAGGTGGTCCTAAAGGTTGATGAAAGTAACCTAAGATTCCTTTAAAAGAAAGACACAAGACAACCAAGAGGGACAATTTTTTTTTTTTTTTTTTTTTTTTGTGCAAAACCTAAACAGAGGAACTTGCTTTTATGAGGAAAAGAAATCTCACCTGACCTAAGAATTAATGTTTGAGACTCGGCTAAATCAACGAGAGTTTTACACAAATGAGTTAACACATGTATGCCTCGTCTACTCAAATTTTTGTTTTGTTTTTGGCTTTACTGTCTTCTCTTTCTAAAATATGTTACTCTTCCAAATTCGAATCCATCTCAACTTGAGCGGTTCGGTTCTTAGACGATTCAAGATCATGATAAAAACCAATAATATCATGTTTACCACCTAGCGCATGGGTCTACAGGTAAATAGTTGTTCCAGCTTAACTTGAAGACTCAAGTTCGAGCTTAGGTAATGCACCTGCAGTACGTGTCATTGCTTTAAAATTTGATGTGCCAAGTGTGTCAAGTTTAATACTTGACACGTCATTTTGTAAAACATTTAGAACTAATATCATTACACCCCCTTATATATCCTATGCCTATTGGCCTAAATAATTCCACATATAGATCCTATGCATGTCATAGCATCATAGTGGAATAAACAGAGACATGTCCTTAAAAACAATGTTACAAACTTGCAACATGCAAGATGTGACAACATCTGATTCTGATAGGCATTCAGAAATCAGAATATAAGTTCACAAGTAGTCACTATGGATAAATAAAACAGAAAGTAATAACAAGAGCTGCTTGCTTCTATAAATTTCTTCTCTATAAAGACTGTTAATAAATAAATACATATACAGAAAAAGAATCCAAAAACAAGTTAATGAATAAGACTCGGCCAAGCTAATAAGAGTATGACACCTCATTAATTATCGTACATACTCACCTGAGACCCTAATAAACCACCATATCAAACTGATTTTAAGAACGACAAACTTTGGCTTAGAATTATGATTCTCCTTTTAGCCAAGCCACTCTTAGAGCGCGCCTTGGATTCGCCCAACGCAAACGAGTCATAATCGATGATGTGCCGTCCTCTTACTGATCTGACTCGTAGCTTCCAAAACACAAGTTCAGCTAGTCAGGCTGAAGATTGGTTTTACTATAGGTTTCAAATACCGACCATTTTTAGGATCACTCTTCTCTAGATAAGATCAGGCGCTTCAAAGAGTAGAGTAGGCTTCATCAAGATGTTCTTTGCATGCTGAGGCTACAACAACAGGCGCTTAGGAGCTTCAAGGAGTCGAGTAGGCTTCATTAAGATGTTCTTTACACAATAAGGCTGCAACAACAAGCGACCTAATCCCGAGGCTTAAGAGTAGTGTAATAGCACGAGCTTTACTTCTTTTATGACCATCCCACAACCCTGAAAATTTTCGATCATTAACAGTTCACGAATCCTATTTGCACCAGAAAAGTTTGTGACATTAGGAACTAAGGTAGCAGTTAGATTAAAATCATAATCAAAACATGCACAGTGAGAATCTTAATACCATTCTTGATTCTCAATCATTCAACAAAAATTCTAGTCCAACTCTACTTAAAAGTTATCCCCTAAGAATCACTTGCATACCTTAAAGCCATACAGGTGATGGTACATTTTTGTCACGGTGCCCGCTCTTTCCACAACCCGAGAGTTGAAATATCATTACTGACTTTCTTGTTGCACCTTTCTTCTCCATTGCTGGAAAGAACATGATTACCTACGCGAGAAAAGGAGATATTGTATCAGAAACTCATCTATTGTTCGGGAAACTTGTAAAACCAATAAAATAATTATCCAATATTAGAACAATCATGAATAAAACTCCCCCGAATGGCAAATGCTTGAATCCCTGCAAAATCAACATTTACTTCAGGATCCCATATGAAAGTGTCCCAATGAAAAGCAAAAGAAATAAACAATGATGCAAACAAAGAAGAGAAATAAAATCCAAACCATTCCTCTTCAAACCTGCAAAAAGCAAGATCCAACAGATAATAACCTAAAAACGTATTGGAAAAACCTGTGCTACATAAGTCAATGGCAGAAACGAAAACCTATGAACAATTAAGAAATGCAAATTCAGAAGGAAATTACAAGAATAATACACAAATCAAATAAAATTACAATACAAGTCTTGGAGAATCCCTGATGGCACCCTGTTGCTACCCACATTTAAGATTAGAAAGAAACAGAAAATTCAAGTTCCGAACAAAAACGATAGGAATAAGCTAACATCTCCTATATTAGATAGTTAAGATTATGGAAGAGCGTATTGCATTGAAGGGATTAGAAATATATAGTTCCTACAGATAGGCGGGGAGCACAACAACCAAGAATAAAAGAAATGTGCTCATATCGTCTCATGGAAGGAGAAGAAAAGGAAAAAAAAAAGGCAAAGAAACATGTTAAACAAAAGATACGAGTTTTCCGGTTATAATATATATCTATCTATCTAGCTCATATCCATGCTGTCTCCAACTTGGCTGCAGATTGGACTGACAGCAGAGAAAGATCTCTCGAAAGGAGAAGGGTGAAACTTGGCATCCCGTCTGCGCTTAAAGCCGCAACTATCGGGTGGGGAACTCTCTGCATCGAGCTTCCTCCGGACCCCTCTCACAGCCTGCTCCTCTGCCGAGGTAAGAGGGAAGATCTTCCCGCTCGCACGGCACAGGGAGCTATGGTTATCATACAGAATCCTCTGGTTACAATTTTTGTCGCAAATGTGAGTGAGACCAGTTAGTTTGCAGCGGTACATATTAGCACACACATGCTCATTCTCGCATTTCCAGTCACATTTGTGAACAGAATTTGGCCCTTCTCGGCCCATAAAACTTGACAGAAAAATAACATTTGCTGGTCCTGCAGCAACCTTGGATTGTCCATATACCTCCATTGCTTCCGTGAATTGGGCAGCTAGCAAAGATCCTCACGACGAATTCAACAATCAGTTCCGGTGTCTGCAGATCCCACAACATAATAAACGGTCAATCGCGTGATGATAGCGAGGTAACCTCCACTTCAACTTTGCAATTGTGTTTGTCTATTCTTTTTCATTTTTCAAAACAAACTTGCTAGCAGTTTCACATTCTGTACTAAAAACCCGTAAGGGTCAGGGACCTACCTAAATATGCACATTTTGTACTAAAATCCCGAAATCCGACCTCAATCCTCACAGATCGGGTTTGAGTTAAGCCTTTTCAAACCGTACCCAAAACCCGAATTGTCAGCTCTACTCTAACCCAACAATTAACATGAATCTACTCTAAATTTCTAGAGAATAAAAACAAATAAACAAATTTAAAAACAATTACTTTACCCCAAAACCAAAAACACACTATTTGATGGAAAAAAATCAGCATACACAGCCTACAAGAAAACAGATCTGAAAATAGAAACCCCCAACAAAATGTTCCTAAAGTAGAGAAAATACCACAAACTGACAACATGTTCCCAAAATTGGAACTTGAAGCTCCAAAAAGACAAAACAAATAAATAAATGAAATTAACATAAACAAAGCAAAAACAATATCACCAGAAAATAAAAATCTAAAAGAAAATCCCCAAAAAATTAAATTAATTTAAAAACAAAACAAACCAAACTAACCTGTTTCTCTTTCTCCTCCGAACAGCGAAGCAAAGCACTCGAAACCCTAAAAAAATCCAAATCAAAACTCTCTCTCTCTCTCTCACACACACACTCACTCACCGCACAGAACAAAACCTAGAAAATTACAGAGAAGCTATGGCGATTGGCAAGAACAGAAATGGCGGAGAAGGATGGGTATTTATAGAATTAAAGAGTGGTTGTGGGGGTTGACGAAGAAGAAAGTGAAATTGAAATGAAATGCGAGTGAAATTTGGGGGAAATTGGAAATGGGGCCTAGGGTTAGTGATGTGGTGTTTTTGTCTGGTAGCTCCAGCTTCGTTGAAAAGCTATGGATATTAATATATGGAGCAAACGACTGAGACGGAAATGGCAGTTTCTGTTATCTTTCCATCACGTGTCTCAACGGTCACACACTCTCTCTCCTAACAATACTTCTATTTGGTGATGAGCTTTTCGGTAGAGGTGACAATTTGAGTTTCGGGTTGAGCTCGGTTTGAGGGTTTACTGGTAATTTAGATTTGAACCCGTGGGCGTTTTGGGCTTTGGATTGGGTTTGACTTGAGTTTTTACGTTATTTTAATATATTATCAATCATCAGAAGAGGGGCTATCACAAGCCAAAATGTTCAAATCTAACACAAAATCGAGTAAGAGCATGAGATTCTTGATCCGAGTTAAAATCTTTTTGGCTCGCAGACCACCCGGTTCCTCAGGCTGGAGGGCCGAGACAATAAAAAGCTCACTAGACCCGGTAATGATATAGGTCTAAGTCATATTCTTCAACCAATTCAAAGAGAGCTTCTTTTTCCCCGATCGGACTTGCTAAACTCCATTAAAAGAAGTCGATAAATCCCATTAAAAAACCCATCGCAACCTCTCGCCACCCAACCTGTTCCAGCAAAATTTGAGTCTGAAAAAATTGCTGCATCGCAGTTCAACTTGACCACACCCAAACCTGGTTGAACCCACCGTTCCTCCCTCTTAGCCTACTGGCCTAAATTACAATTGATCCAGTTTGACCAATGTTGGATCATATTAGAACAAATTTATCGTACTAAAATACAAATAGAATCGCATTGGACAAATTTGTCAAACTAGCACATTTTACAAAATCAAATCCGAACCAAACAAATTTAATATGAAATTTGAATTATTACTTTGGTTTGAGAATACTAAACTCAAATCCAACTTTTACGAGTTCGTGTGAATCTACCTGATCCAATCTTCAATTTCTTCAAGGTAAATAGGATTTTAAATACGAATATTCATGAATAATCTCATTTCATCGACAAATTTTATTCGAAATATGAAAGTTGAATAACTAAATTGAATTTTTGTTGCTTAAAAAAATTTGGATTTTTGCTAGACAGAAAAGAAAAGAAGAGAGAGAGACTTATATATCAAAGTCACACAAAAATAATAAAATAATAAAAGATGTAGAAAGGGACAAAGAGTCTCTCTCTTCAATGATGTGATCCAAATCCAAGTGGGTGGGAACGGATTTTGATTTTTGAGTACTTGTCAATACACATTTAGGTCAACATTTTATGTTTATTTTTTTTAATTTGTGGATTTGAATTCAAAATTTTGTTTTTCCATGATTGATTATTTTATATTTCAAATTGAACCCATATTTTTTTATAAAATAAATAATAAATATGTACCAAGTGCTATGACTTTTGATAAATTAATGATGAGGGTTTTAGTTGCAAGTAGCATTTAAATGTTCTTCAATACAAATATATATATAGAGGAAAAAGAATCAGAACCAAGTGTTTTTTGGCTTAGGCTAAGTCAAACCAATAAGGTGATTACACCTCATTTAATTTCATCCATATCCACCCAAGTGAATTGCCAAACCAATGAGGTGATGACACCTCATTTAATTTCATCCATACCCACCCAAGT